>CABFOQ010023921.1:50069-66848 GCA_900660455.1 Gephyroberyx darwinii
CTTATTTGTCTTATTACTGTTTTATTACCTATTTTTTACTTATTTAACTTTTTTACTACTGTGTTAAGTTGAGTTGACCCGGAGGACAAGAATTTCATTACTGGTAATGATGTATGCATTGTTATCTAGTACGTGACAAAAAACTGCTCTAATTGGACAGTACTCTGAATACCCCTACTTTATGATTATAAGCAAAGTGAATAACAAGCATACTGTTGCATCTACATGTTATCCCTCCCAGCTTCTTCATCAGACATGAGTGCACCAGTTCATCTACTGGCTTTGTGCAGTTTTGCCATCTACTGACGATGTAGAGGTCATTATTTCTGAGCCTGTGACTTATAATCCTATAGAAATAAATTGAGAGGCCAGAGGTGTTGGATCAGAGCTGTAAGGTCATGTACATGTACTGTATATGTAGCTGAAACAGTAATTGGTGGACATCATGATTGTCTGTTGAAGGCTGTACAGGTAGCGCCATTCATACATCATTAATGGCCACATGCTCTGCAGCCAAAGACCAAGGCTGTCACCTTTTCACTTTTTCTCTCTGAGGTAATTACAGACATAGACAGCTGATTTCATGGAGTGAAGTCTTGTAAATAACTATGGCTTACAGGGGGGTGCTGGGGGAGACAGGTCCAGGGGTGAAGGGGCGCTAAGGAGAGAAAGTGTAGAGTGAAGGCTCCATGTTAGATGTCGACAGGAGTCAGGGTTCATTAACTATCTCCCCCCCTTGTAATGAACCTTTTCCGGCTGAAAGACTTTGGCAATTGTTGCAGCGAGATTAGGGAAGCATGGGGAGTCAGGTGAGGAGCACAAAGCCAGCCACACTGGCAGATAGGGTCAGTATGAATGTCAACCCTTAAAAAAGAGCAGGCAGGAACTAGGCATGTCTGATTGAATCTGACTCATTAATTCAACTTCCTCACTGCAGAAACAGACTGCAGAGGGTGTTAAACGGTTCTGATAATACGTAAAATAACAACATTTCAGTGCTGGCAGTTGTATGACGTTCAAGGTGTTCTGGGGGACATTGTGCTTGCCTGGCCAGGTATGAACATTTGGTGACTTTACTCAGAGTCAGGGATTAACGGCACCCCCGCTGAGCTGAGTAAGTGCCCATTTACCCAGATAGGAAAGAGGTGAGGAAAAGAGCACTAACCTTAATAGTGCTTGTTTTTCAGTTCTATGTGAACCCAACGCCCCTTACTAGAGAGGGACAGAAAGAAAGAGAGGGAAGTGAAATAGAGAGCAACAGCATCTTCCTTTCACTACATAGGAGTCTTGCCTCCACCAGGTGGACAGAGTAGTATGTCTTTTTGTGTGTACTGTGATTTACGGAGCAGTGGTTGAGATCCATTAGCAAAGAAACAACATAGCCTCCAACCAGGAAGTGATTTATGTATTCAATAAGCCTCTCTGGCTTTCATTCTCTTTTTCCCCTTGTTTCACTTCCTTATTCTTGACAGCAGCAGTTAGAAAAGCCAGCATGGAAAGTGAAATCTGCCAAGCAAGGTGTCCCAGGTAGGTGAGTTTGCACTTTATGCCAGCTATAATATGAGTTTGCCTTGGCTATACTGCACTAATACCATGCTGTTTCTCTATCAGGCCACTGAAAAACATTCAGTGATTTAATAAACAGAGACAAACAGTGCAAAGCAACAGATTTTAATTGAAAAGAGAAAATGTTTCTGTTTCATCATTAAATGAGGCAACAGTAGAAAGGAGATGAGGTTTGATCTAGTCAGATCGCTTTTGGCTTTGTAGAATCTGTTACAATTGAATGGTTATAAATGGCAAATATTTTAAAAAACTTTCACTAAAATATTGAGAAAGAGATTTTAACTGGCTTTTATACTATATTATGAGGAGAAAAGGCTTTTTCATTTACCATTTCAAGACATTTTAAGGGTTTTGGATGGCTATAACATCATAGAATTAACAGTGATTAAACTTAAAGTGGCCACATCTCGACAATACTAGAATTTTTAAGGGAGAAAGTGCACTGAAAGCAAGCAGATGAGTAAGATAAATGAGTAGACGAGTGAAGGAATATTAGGACTAGGGGAAGGACAAGAGGAGGAGCCTTGAAGGAGAAGGGGATAAGGGAGGAGGGAGTGCATCAGAAGAGGCAAGTGGTCAGATCCTGCTGACTACTACGCTTTCTAACAGCTGGGTAGGGAAACTCACAGCAGTCTTTAACATATCACTGAGCTATTAATCTACAGGGAAAGAATGGGAGGGACAGCAGAGAGATGGGGAAAGAGCTAGAGGAAGGGACAAGAAAAGAAGAAATCAGCAGAAAAGGATAGAGAGAGAACGCTTACAGCTTACAGTAACACCCGCTAATTTCCCCAAAGACAGGTGTTGAGGAAATGAATCCTAATAGGAGAGCTGAGCTTTGCCAGCTCCTCTGTCTCTGCTCCAGCCAAAGCTCTGCATATCCCATCCAGCTGAGGTCTTACAGATGCTTTCAATTAAAACCAACCGGGGCCAAAACAGGGCTGTAATTTTCTGGCCAAGTTACAAAGGAGGAACTTAACCTTATGGCTAAATTTAAACTCACTGGTCTATGGTCTAAGGTATAATTTCCACTATACCGTAGATCGAGACAAAAATGTCCTCATTGATTTTCAAAGATATAGTGATTTTTTTTACTACAGCTTGGCCAAAAAGTGAAAATCCAAAATCTTAATGCAAAAAAGGGTCAGAAAAAGAAGGGGGTGTAGAGGGAGGAGGGAGCTAGACAAGACCTGACCTGTATATGATGGAGGCCAATACAGACCAGAGGTCTGAATCAAAGGACCATTACATTATGGTTTTACCAGTGGGTGCTCTGTGATATGTCTAAGCCTCTACACCACAGCTGTCACACTGTCCAGTGAGCCAGAGCAGAGACATGAGACACTCATCCCACAGACAGCATGGGTGATTTGGGCTTGTCTGGTTTTAGGGAGTTTGCATTAGGAAAGAATTACAAGTTCAGTGGCTTTGCCTCATCAGCTCTTCGAAAGCAAAGGAGCAGACTGAAGCAGTATTGGATAGGTTCATCTTGCTGGCTGCCAATGTGAAGTAGCAGCAAGCTAGGCAGAGAACTTTTATGTGTGTGTGTTTTGTGTGTGTGTGTATGCTTCATGTATGGCTAATTAGCCTCCCCCTTAATTCGTTGCTTGAAATACAGTAGGCAGAAAAATTGATTTCCAGGCAATCGGGGGCGTTTTGCCCTGATTGGACATCATGCTTCCTCCTGTTTGTGACTGCAAATTGGGCCCATTGCCCACTGACACAAATTAGGGCTCATGACAAGTTAATCATAAAACTCTCCTTTTACCAATACGTCTGTGACGGGAGAAAAATGATTCACACAGATGAAATCTTACAAATGGCGCTCTCCTTCAACTATGTTCCTAACCTCTGGCATCTTCCAATCATTTACTGTAGGATAATGATGGATCTACAACAGGGTGAGAGAAATATAGATGCTGAGAGACTTTGGAGAGACTGCCTATTAATTGTTACAACACAGACACACATGCATGCAAAAACATGCACAAACACACATATCAACAACGTGCCACTTAAAATCAATTTAAGCTTAGATCCATTATGAAGGAACATCTGCAGGAACATCTGTCTGTTTCTGCATCTCAGTGAGATCAGGCTGAGTTATCCTCCATCTTCATCTTTGTCTTTATTGTGCATCTTAATGTGAAGCACCAAGGAACAGGTACATCCAGAAATACATCTTGCTAGACAAGTCTTCAAATATATTGCAGGGTCACAGGTGGCAGAATGGTGCCTGAGTGACAGAGGGAGTGTTTCAGAGAGAGTGGTACAGAGGGGATGAGAAAAAGAGATGAGGTGAACGTAGAGAGAGTAAAGGCTTCCCATACCGTCTTTGTGAGCAACCCCATAAATCATTAAAAAACAGTTCACGTTGTGAATCAAGTCTGGCCCTCCATTTTCAACTGCTCTCTCTCTGATCTTCACTCATGAAATCTGTGTCAAAACTGCATAAAAAGGCATGTACTGCTGTTGATACAATTTGTATGTATGGTTAATGTGGTGGTGCCTGATGCTTCTCCCTCCTCTTCTCATGTTGCTGAGGATATTAACACCTTTTTTTCTCCTTACTTTTCCTTCACTTTTACCTCTGTACTCTCATTTGTGACGACCTTTCTCAAACCTATTTCTCTCCTCTCCTGAATTTACTCCTCCTTGTTTTTCTTGGTAAATGCTGCCATGAATCTAAGCACTTTAGAGCAGGTCTTAAGGCTGAGGGAAGGCAAGGACAAGGAGGGAAGAGAATGACACTGAGTGTAAAGGTGTGAAGCTGTTTTGAATTACATCCTTTCACCTGAGCTCTCCAATCCAGCTAGCCCTTGATTCAGGGCTGTAGTCAAGATCACCTTAGTCGAGTCCAAGTCAAGTCCACGACAAATCAAGTTCTATTCGAGACCAAGACCAAAATAGGCAATAAACAGTGTCTACATATTTCTAAATGCAAAAACAGTGTTTTTAAGGATGAACTGAGAAGTAGATCTATCCATAGAAGTGTTCTGTATCATACCCTTCAACATTCAACTAATCAATATCAATGCATACGATTAGGTAAACATTAGACACACAGATGCTTGGGAAAACTAAACTAAACATCATGTCCGAAAAATAGGAGGTGTTACAATTTCAGTTTCATAACAAACAATCTTGTAGACACAATATGTCATATTTTAGTGCATAATACACATATTTCCATGTATTTTTGGTGCATTATGGTATTATACAGATGTGCTCAGAGGTATCTGCATATTTAAAACGAAACCAGAAATGTTGTAAAATAAATAAATAAATGGAGTTATTGTCTGTGCAAATACGACTGAATTATACATTTCTGAAAAATTCCATTTCCATAAAATACCCCTAATTACCTCTTACCAAGTTTTAGTGCACTGGTTCCCAACCTGAGGTGCAGAGACCGCCGGGGGGTGCTTGAGGAGGTTCCAGGGGCCCTCAAGCAAAATGAGGAATAGTTTAATTTCTAATTTTCAGTAGCAGAACAATAACTATTCTGATCACAGGTTTCCCTCTCCACTGCTATCTCCTCACCTACAGCAGAGACAGTGATGGACTTACTGAATCATATCTAACAACAAAAATCTTCTCAGATGTGGGTCCCTGGTCCCTGGACCTCTTATGGAATGGGGGTACGTGGTCTAAGGTGTATCTTTTAGGGGGATCTTAACGTGATATGCCTTCCCTCAGCCTTAACATGTTTTAGTGGATAACACATATTGATGTATTTTTCAGTGCATTATGATGTCATACTTTATCATTTTGTGCATTAACACACTTTCTGTAACTAAATATAATAATAACTACAATAACTATACTTGTATAGCACTTTACATAAAAAAGTTACATAATGCTGAGAAATAAAAGCAACAAAGTAATAAATAATAATATACTTATATAGTGCACTCAAATGTGAGCCAGAGTGGTGATGGCAGCTTCAACTATTTAAGTGCAAAGTGCAGGTGGCCGATCTGGCAAACTAGCAGACCATTATATACTGGAAATGCCATATTTTCATTAACCTAATTGAATTAACTGTTTAATAGATTTTCTTTTCAGAAAAGTGAGGCGAGCGAGTGAATAAAAAAATGTAGAAAGCAGTCTTCAACAGATTTTTACATTTCCACATGAAGCCTACACTGTAGGGAACCTTCACGTGTAACATTTTGATAGAAAATGTAGCTCATGTTACAATGTTGATACTATCATTCAAAGAATTACAAGAATTACAAGTTCAGAAAGACCAATACAGTAGAAAAGTGGTCCTACAGCCCCGCCTTGGCGCTTCGATTATCCAGTTGTCCTGAGATGCTCAAATCGGCAGCTGTCATTATGGTGTGATATGAGGCACAATGACTGCTTTGGCAAGACAATAGTAAACCTTGGTGAGATAGTGCTTTGAAAGATCAAAATTACTATTTATATTTCCTGGCCCTTGATATGTGCATTTCAGAACTTTATCTATGTTGGTGGTGTCAAGTCATGCCTTCAAATATCTATTTAATAACTTAAAACCGGAGGTCAGCATCACCCACAATGATCGACTCAAATGAGAAATTGAACTCTTTCCCTTATATCGATTTGTGAGTAATAACCTACTCTGAAGAAGTGTTGAAGTTTGATCTTTAACAGGTGCTAAAAAAAAAACTGAGGAGTCCAAAGCCAGAAATCCATTTTGCATGAAGATTGGTGTTTTTAATAGGATTAAATATGATTAAATGGTGTGATTAGAAAAGCGCAGGAGGCTGTGTATGTTCCTATATCCCTTCTACCCATTTACTAGGTCACCACAAAGTCAACATACACTAGCAAACAGCTCATCAATTACTGAGTCAGGGGCCATTAACAAAATACATAATATTAAGTGGTGTATAAAACAGGCCCCGTTCAAACTCACTGTCTCTTCAGGTGATGGTGCAGTTGTCTATTCTGAACTTTTAAAAACATCATTGGGTTGTGTCTGTAGTGTGGGCCTTGCATGACAGTCTGTCTAGAATCACAGCAAGCTTCTTGTCAATAGTGATGGAGAGGTCTTGTAGAGGGCAGAAAAGAGAAGTTCGGTCATCTTTTTCAGCAAATTACAAAGAGGAGGGAGCCCGGGGGCATCTTTGTAAATAGATAATCCAATGTTATTCATGGGTTTATGGTCTTGGATGTTCCTTGTCACAATTAAAAGATGAAAATGGTACTATTTGTTGTTTTGCCAAAGTTGTATATTGGAAAAAATGGCACCTCTGAAATGGGCCAGTCAGAACATGGTTGTTTTGTGATGTAAAAAGCTGAATTTACTAGGGTTGACCAATCATCACACATTTGGTATAGGGGTAGGGGGGCGAACCCTCTAGTACTGCCAGCCAATCAGAGCAGTAGCTCTTTCTGGCTGCAAGAAAGGGGCACAACTACAAAGGGGAAGTATTGGTCAGACTGAAAGGTACACCCACACATTGTCTTACCATGAAAATAGTACCTAATATACTCCAGAGGAGTTGAATTGTGTGCAGTGTTTCAGGTCTATACCCTTAATAGACCTTTCTGTGTTCGTATGTGTGTTGTGTTTGTATGTACTTTTGAATGTATTTTCTTTGTATGTGTCTGTGTTGTCCTTTTTCTGTTTCTTTGCTGATGTAAAGCACTTTGTAACCTCTGTTAAAAAAGTGCTGTATGAAAAAAGTTGTATTATATATTATATTATTTATTTATTAATAGGTCCCAGAAATATCTTCAAAGTATTACCATCTATATTGGAAGCTCTTCTGTGAAAAGCATCATCACAGAACGCTGCTTTGCCCACTAGTGTTTAAACTCTGATGTTTATCTGACAGCAAAATTGCTATTTCAAGCTTGCATCTCTGTCTCCCAGTAGTGCAGATAGTCCTTCCCCAAAAATGCTCCTGTGCACAAGGGCACAGAAGTGATCTAAAAAGTAATCATTAATTGATTACTTTAAAATTTCAGAAATCAGTGACTGATTACTTTTGACTGGTAATCATGAATTCAATCATCAGTCCAGATTACATCTTTCCAACCTACACTGTCAACCAATGATATTCTCAGAAAACGTGATATGTGTATTAGAATACATACCCACAAAGTTAAAGTATGGTAAGGAGCTAAATATTGCACTATACTTTAGTAGTAATGCAGCCTAGACCCAATACGTTTATCACGGAAACAGCACTATTTTGTACCTGAATGTTTTCAGTTGACATGCTACAGAGCCTGCTTGCCACAGGGAAGCATAACATAGTGGGGTGGCTGACAATGGTAAAAGGAAACTGATCTTCACCAACAGATTGAAACCCATGTTTCATTTTTTAATCTGGAGGGGTTAATCATTCATGACATGTCAATGCCATTGCTGGATCGTAATTGTAGCCAAATAAATGACCTGTTTCTGAAACAATCAACATATGATACGTCTTTAGTGTCTTTACCTTTATCAGCATTTTAGAAATATTAGTATATTTTCGTTATCAGTAGTTGTGACTGCAGAGGGGAAAAGTGTGCCGCTGACGGTCTCTCTTCAGCAGTAACGTGGTACTGAGGTGGTGACATATCCGCTTGGTTGGCTACAGCACTGGCTAGGGGAGAGAACAGCAAAGTGAGGGGGAAGATGGAGAGGGACAGCTTTCATGGACCGGAATACACTGTAACGCACCATGTGGAGTAGGTGGAGAAATAATCAATAATATCACATGAAATAGCAAGCACAACCACACAAACCCTGAAGGATTTGTCTATTTACAGCTCAACTGCTTTGACACAGGAAAAGTTGCCAAGCTTTATTTACTGTTTTGTGCGTGAATCATTTGTACTAGAGCATCTGTTGCAGAGGCACACCAGCTGATCAGATAATCTTTATGTCATATTCCACTGTGTAGTTCAGAGGCACCTCAGATAATGAGACTCGGCCCGTCTGGTTTTGAGTCTCTCCATCCAACACCCACCAGTTTCACACGTTCAAATCCCACCACGGTGGAAGAGTTCACTCAGTGGAAAACAATGTCTCATTCTCACCCATGTCAAATGATCTGGGTACAAGAAAATGTTGTTTTTTTATGTATCTATTTTCATCAGATCATGTAAGGGTAGAGTGATTTATCATTTGTCTCACTTAAGTGAGACCTTCAGACTCTGTATTGTGTAATACTACAGAATCTGAGGTTGCGCTCCATTATGCAAAGCCTGTCTGATTCCCCAGGCTGCACAGGCGTCTCCTCACTCAAAATCCAGTTTGAGAATGATGTGAATGAGCAAGTACACTCCCAGAGTATCAAGGGATGGAAGCATCGGTTCCTAGTATCACAGAAAGTTTGTTCACTCAGCTACTTTTATCAGTTTTTCTCATCCTTGACCCATCCTTGCACTGACCATTGCAGTAATTGTCTAATCTCAGAGCTGTCGTCTGCTCAGGCAGCTGTACCATAATTACTTTAAGTAGCCTTTATTAAGCGATAATGGCCCTTCAGCGTCAGATCACATCTAATTACAGCTGCCAAATTAGGCCCTAACAATCTACACTACCTGGGATAAAGGACAATGTCAAATGTACAAGTCTGAGTTTCAAATGCAGATGGAGTAATGAGATAAATATAATCAGTAATATGACATGCGTACAAGTGGAGGAGTGTAAATTGTATAACAAGACATCTAAACTCAATCTGGAATGCTGCAACACCTTTACTTCCCTTAACAGCAGAAAAAACAACTATGGAGGCCATTTCAGTTTCGAAAGAGACTACTGTGAGTACCAAGGTATTGGTCATCATCAGGTATTCTTTTTCAAAATATATGTTCCTTTCTCAGTAATTCTGGCTTACATAGCTAGTTTCCAAGCAGCTAGTTAGTTTTCAAAGAAAAAGCTGTGCTGAAATCCAAGCAATAATTGAGTCAAAAATTGCATTCGGTGTCCACGTTGAATTATCAAAAGAAATGATGCATTCATCCCCTTTGTCACACATCATTTTTCAGGCCCTCCCACTATTTTCATCAGGTGATGAAAATATAAATGGTACACTAAATCAGCTATACACTATATACCATATGTATGCAGATTTTAACACAAGTAATATTTTAGGACTTGAATTGATTTGTGGATGGATGATAACAAAAATGATGACATGGCAATGTGGAATTGGCAACAAATGATATAATTTACATTAAAGCTTATCTAGACTATATTTTTAGGCTTAGTTATACATTTAAGAACATGTTTCCTTAAAGTGTGAAAATCTAAATATTTTTGTCTAATGTATATCTTTATGCATTTAATGGCCATGACGAGAATTAAAGACTTGAGTGAGAGATTAAATACAAATGGTTCATTGTGGGAGTCTAAAGGGTGGAACATGAAGCCTGTCCATGTGCACAAAACCTTCACACAATTTAATTAACTTTAGCAAGAAACATTACCTATGCAGAGTTTTATACATCAGGAAACTGGTTGTGCATATATGAATGTGAGCTTTTCACATCCTTTGGAAAATCAGTGACAGCTTAACCCCTGTCCAGGTTACCTTCACTGTCTGCCCCTATTGATCAGAGGGTTATAATACATTGTATGCCCTGTAGGTAAAGAGACCTCAAAAATCTGTCCAAGTTTTGACCCTAAAGACCAGCATCTCGCTCATAGTCCTAGACCTAGAGACCTGGCTGCCTGGAAGAGAAGGCATAACCTTGTCTGCGTGGCTCTATGCTGAGCCCTGGCGGGAGGAAGTTGAACTACAGATTGGTGGCAATGCTGCACCACTTGTATAGACAAATATAGAGATGGATAACTCAGTTCTGGGACACACACACACACACACATATAAACTGAAATTAGCAGTGTACTTGCGTAGATAGGATTATATTGTTAATCATATTGCAAGAGTCACCACTGATCTCCAAAGAGCTTTAATGTGTAATCTGCTCTCTGTGAGATCTACTGTTCTCTGGTTTATGTATTCCATTAGAAATTATGAGCATCAGTCAGCCTCTTATAGTCAGGAAGGGCTGAACAGGGGCCTTTTAATGTCTAGTTATCATTCTGCCCCAATACTCAGCCTTACACAAGAGCTCCAGTTGGGAGGTAAGGAGTGAAGCAGCACAAGGAGCCCTTTCTCACAGGAGCGATTGAGTCAACACTTGCAGAGCGAGGTTGTGATCACCGGGTTGCAGCTCCATCTGTGAAATGATGGGGTCCACAGCCCTCTGTGGTACGAAGCCTGATTTGAAAATAGTAAGTAGTAGTACAGATTCATCTGCACCTGCAGCATTTTTGGAACCTTCTGGAATTTTGTTAATAATTCAATAAGTAAATTATCTTTAAAAGATTCTACAGCCACACATTTCTGATGCATGTAGGGTTGAAAAGGGCTCAAGATAACTAAAAGAGGTTAAAAAGAAGAATATAGCACTATTTTGGCTAAAGTTAACCCCTGGCTAATGGGTTATACTAGCTCTTGCTGTCTACAAGTTACCTTTCACTTTGCCTGTATTCGTTCTGTTATACTATACATAACTTGCCCCCAAAGTAAAATAATCCAATTTTCTGCACATATTTTTGTAGCATCCTTTTCTACAGATGTTTTCTTCTTACAGATCACCCTCTTTCTGGCCTTTCTTCCTCCCTCCAACCCTCACATGTTTAATGTTTCTCCCTTTGTCTTCCTTTTCTACTGGGTGTGGCTGCTACTCTTCTCTGTTCATCTGTCTCACTCCTTCTCTCAGCCGTTCTCTGTTCATCCTCTTTACAGTTTTTTGTTTCTGCACAACCTGTGATGAAAAAAAAAAATACGAATTGAATATTTAAGCAACACATTTTGGTTAAGCCCATCTTTGGAGGTACACTCTGATGTAATTCAACATCCAATTGGCCCAAGGGGTGCCTGCACCATTCATGGGGAAGACATGTGGGCACTAGTGGTAGCTAGCAATTGCATATTAACATTAACATTGGTTAGCTTGCTGGCTAGTTAGCTAACTAACAAAGCCAACAACAAACAGTCTCGGTGAACTGAGCTGACTCTTCTCAAGCTACAACCTCGGGTGTTTTGGAGCAGGGGATGGTTCTTGACTGAAGTTCACTGGTCAATGTTTCGATGTTCATGCGCTCTATTGGCAACAAAGATCAAGATATTTAAAGTATATGCTCAAAAATAAACGGATGTGACTTCTTATCTAACACCCATTGAAAACATGATTTTTGCATAGTATATTTTTTTCAAAGGAAATTCAAAGGAAGCTATACTGCTGCTTTATTGGCGGACTATTTTTTGTGGCGAAGGGGCAAAGTGGCCGTGCATAAGGGGTGCTAGGTTGGGCTCTGCACAAATGATTTCCAGCTGCTCAGTTTATAAAACATATAAATATCTTTTCACTTATTTTATTTGTAAGCCAATCATTTAGTGGAGTATTTGGGTCAAAATTAATTAAATAAAGAAATAAAGAAATGTCATCCTAAATAAACATATACCATCAAAATAATGTATTAGATCATAATAAATGCAGTGTTAAATAAATAATTAAAGACATGATCAATTAATTAAAACTATTTGTTCATTATGGCTAATCAGCAATGGGTCCATGTTGGTTGAGTGTGTGCTGCCATCACATTGGGTGGGCTGGCCAGTCCGGCCCGTGCATGGCACACTGGGCTGCTCGAGCCCCAACAGTCTGACATTCTGTAGTTCTGTAGAATATTACACTGGATCATACAACGAAAATCCAAAACAAACAAAATGTAATCCAAATGATGTCTGTAGCCTAATTTAGGAGTCGTCGACAAGAAAGTTTGAGACCCCTTGCTACAAACTGCAGACTACACATTCTGCTCAAACATCCTGGCTAGAAACACCATCTTGCACTAAGTATAGACACACAGGTCTATTTTTGGAGGTTTATTATTCAGCCTATTATTTGTGACAACACAAGAATCATCAACTCAGCCAAGGAATCAACAAATAAATCTAAAATAGATTCCTTGGGCGCCTCGCATTTTGAAAGTAAACACATGAACGACCCACTCAGCAAAATGAATGCTTCCAGATATTTCCCTTCTATCCACGACGACCCACTTAAAGATAGTCATATCTGGGCTCCCGTTGACGCAATGACTCACACACCCCAAAAGTTCAACTCTTTTACCATCAGGTCCGCTGGGAAGTCTACCATTGAGGATTGCAATGGCTGTACTGATGGAAGGAAGTCACCCACCCAGAAGGAGACGGTTGCAGCTCCGGCAGCGTGGCCAGACACAGGCCGTCTAGCAGCGCCTGACTACCGACCTCTGGAAGCCTTCAGTCGGCCAGCGGGGGATGCTAGCTCAGCCTCCTGGAGCGAGGCGGACGTTATCTGTGAGCTTTCCACCCGACTGAAAGAAATGGAGTTATGCACCATGATAGGAGAACACTTTGACATCCCGCGTTGTAAGTAGACCAGAATAATGGTGATAATAAATAGTACCTTACCGAGCACCGGGGAGACTGAGGGCTGGTTGTCGCACTTGTTCACTCGTGGATTTCTCTGCATCTGCGTGTCTCTTTAAATGAACCCAACTCAGTTCTCTTATCGTGGACCAAAAAGTGAACCAACTTTGACATGAACTGCTGTTCACTCGGAAGAGGACTCAATTCTATTTCTGGTGCACTTGTGCTCTAATGGGATCTCAGTACATTTCCCATTCACACTATTGGTTGAAGCATCCATTTCCTTCTGGTATTTCCTTTTTTTAGCCCACAGAAAACAGTTTTATTTCATTTTAATCATGTTTCTTTCACGCTGTCTCTCTCTCTTTCAGATCAATTTCTGAGAAACATCAAGTATTACAAGGTCAAGCAGATGAAGAGGAAAATAAAATGAGGAAACCAGTCAGGAAAAGACAAAAAGACATGATTTTAATAGATATAGCTCACTTTATATTTCATTCTATAGAATAAATACTGGTCATCAATCCTCTAAACAAATATCAAACCCTCTACAACCTTGTCTTGCCCTCAATCCTGGAACATGTTTGGTATCAATATGTTTTCTCAGTTATCCAGCATGAGAATGTGGGAAAGTGTTCACTTATGGTATACACCAAAATGTTTTCTTTTATACAGTTCATGATAAGACTGTAACCATGACTGCTCCTCTGGGCAATAAGTAAAAGAAAGCCTGGGAACACAAGCAACAAAGTTCTTGTTGGTATAAAAGAACATTTCTTGGAGGAGAGAGAGGGCTGGTTGAATGGTCATAATGCAAAAAGACTCATTTCATCCAGGATCACGGTAACAGCAATAATATGGTACAAAAGGAAATAATCATTTATAGGCATTCTTCATTTTCAGACGTCCCTCTTATATCATGAATGACTGCTTTCTTGGCATGGGTTACAGTAATCAGCAAAGCATTTGAAAATGAGATTTGCAATACTATCGTTAAAGTAGGCATTCTATAGCATCTGAGTGTGGTTTGTGCAAATACATCGCAGCACCTCGGCTGTAAATAGTCTCATTTTTAGTCAGTCCAGTTTTCAGCTTCCAAGCAACTCTGCATTATGAGGTGAGTTCACCATAACCTAATGACAGCTTTTACGCCATGGTGAAATATGATTAGAATTGGTGTACGATGTAAAGAAGCAGTTTTTTACACCTACTCTGCATTATTAAACATGTCTGGAGTGAAAAGGTCTACCCCAGTATCACAAAACATAAAACTTACAAGTTAGATGACATTTCCAGGGCACATTGACAAACCACATTGACATGATCAAGAATGCAGACAGAATAAAGTGCTTCTCAAATAGCTCTTGGAAAAAGACAAGTACAGTACAATCAATGGGAGTTGACACTCTCAGGTAGACATTCACAACGTTAAGTTACACAAAGAGTTTGGGGTTTGCACACATAAAGCCTCTTAAGTTAGGCGCATTGATCTGGGATTACTCACCGTGTCAAATGACCACATGAACTTCATAAGACTGGTAGTTGAGACAGGGGAGACCATTAGGACGCCTGATGAATACAGGCCCAGGAAACACCATGAAGCCAGCAGTGTCGAAGTCACTGTGCCAGCAGCAAAGAGAGTAACTTTGTGCCAAAGGCTTTGGGGTTGTATGTACATTGAACCATCTGTGCATCTTCAAATCACAGGGCTCAGAATAAACCCACTCTGAGATGTTCATCTAGCTGCAACTATAAATAAAGGTTCTTCCTCTTGGAGAGCTAAAGTGGTTGTCACAGCTGCGAAAGCAATATGTTCAAGAGAAAGGGTAAACAAATAATAGTTTACAATAGAGTCAAAGTTCTGCTCAAGTTCACTTGCATCAACCATTTTTATATGCCTCTGTCTCCTTAAGGTGTAGTGTATCAGTATCCAGCAACAACAATATACTCTAATAACCACTCATCACTGTTCAGAATTAAAAATCTTTTCTGAAGTCTATATTCTTTTGGGGTACAACAAAACAAATAATGCTAGGATAAATGCTAAACTTTCTTTCAAATACACACAGGCAACAATTTCCATCGGCTTTTAACATGATGCAGATTGAGATTTTGCAGTCATTACATTTGAGATTTTTGCAGTCATGACATAATATGTTGGGTTTACTTAAAAAAGCAGATGCAAATCATTTACTCAGTTTGTTAATCGGTAGGAACTAGCATCACTGTTCTGAAAATTACAAGACCACCAAGGATGACCCATTAGTTTTGCTATTGTTGTGGTTTTACAACTTAGCATGAAAATAGATAGTGAAGAATTTTGAAAACTGCCTTGGCATTCTGATATGATACTATAACAGCTGAATGAACCAATTTCGGTGCTGCCCATTTTATTGAAGGTGAAATGGTCTGTAAAAAGAGATAAGATACATGGTGTCCTTATACTGTACATGCTTATATACACTGTGGTCTATGCTTAACCTTCTGTTAGGAATAATTTGGTCCTCTCAGTACAGACAGAATAATGCTTCTTTCCCTCTCTTCTCAATTTGTATTGATTCACAAAAATGACTAATCCTGGAAAAAATTATCTTTTCCATAATAATATTTACCATTGAGTGTCCTAATGACATATCTGCAATGAAGCGATGCATGTAGTTACTTGAGACATCATTAATAGAAGATGACTGATAGTTTATTTCATAAAACTATCATCCTTCAGTACTTTTAAGTCGGGAGTTTGAAAAACACCATTGTAGGGTGTGAGACGAATGAAAAAAAATCAGTGAGTAAAGAAGATCAATCAGTCTTATAGTACAAACATCAAAAAGCAGTTTGAAGGAGTTCCATCTTCATGTGTCTCTGTTAAAATGAGATCAACACACTGCAAATCATCTCCTGGACAGAAGGGGGCAGAATTACACCTGGAACTCAAACATTTCATTCTGCTTCTTTGCCAGCTTGGCCACCTCCTGGCGGATAGCCTGTACCAGCGCAGAGGTGGAGAGGCTGCTCAGGGGCATGCTGTGCATGTCCTTCCCAGCCTGGGGGAGGCTTTGCTGGGATGCTGTGGTAGGGGCAGTGGGTGGCTGCTCAGGTGCCTGGTTGTACTGCAGGGGGAGCCTGGAGGAGCTACCCTGTGGGTAGCGGGGGTGAGGAAAAGCCTCCACATACCCCGGCAGGGGCACCTGTAAAACAGGGGAGACAGGGCATCAACAAGACAGCAACTAAATTCACTGCCCACGAAAAAAAATGGCTGCTAATTAGATTATTAGAAGGATATATGCCTTAGTTTTTCATTTTGCTGAGTGAACATTTTCTCTCTTGCACCACTATTTCAGAAATAATTAAATGGGTGATAAGGCAAAATGTACACAAGCGTATTTGGAAAAAAATCACTATAAAATAACGGGGAAAGTAATGAGTGTGAGGATCTATGATTCTGAAATGGACTTCAATTCAAACAAAGTGTTTGAACTCCAAAAATGGACTACTTTTGAATATCGACATAAAATGTTCATAACTGTCTGATTTATACCACAACAACAACAAAAAAATCTAAAGAAAAAGGAAATAGGTGTTCATTTAGGAAATGTGCTCAACTACCCCGGTATTTTGCTGTGTCCACTCAACGCCAGCGATAAATTCAGTTCAGCAAATGGTTTCTAAATGACACTGGTTCTGCAAAAAGACATTGCGTGAAGGCATCTGGTTGAAACAGGCAGACAGACAGGGATAAAGAGAACATTCCATACAAACAAGGAGAGTCCAGTGCAGGGAAGGAGAGACGGGGGTC
>CABFOQ010023922.1:0-10175 GCA_900660455.1 Gephyroberyx darwinii
AGTAGCAAAGACACTTAGTTTACATACTTTCAGCAAACATTAATGCAATAAATATAGTCTCTCATGTCATTTATGATTTCATCACCAAGTTTGTTTCATAATTAACCTCATTTAGGGCTGTGGTCTGAGTTGATGTGTTATCTCCTGTTTCTGTATTGGCAACAGGCAGTGGAGTACCTTGGAGTAAACCCCAAGGTTCCTACAGTCTTGAATTCAAAATTCCATGCTTTTTCCAGACCTTCATTTCTTGATTAGATTTGAAGATTTTGGTGTTAGATAGTCTAAGATAGATAGATAGTTAGCCGCTACTAACTACGCCATATCACTCAAGTGACAAAACATGTAGTTTTATGTATATTAGGACAGTACAAAATATTTTTCCAGACTGATACCAACCTAAACTCAGTTTACCGACCTTTTTATTTGCTATAGAGAGTTTACTTAAATCCTCATGACGGTAGTGCACACACAGCTAACACATTATGTAACAGCAGCGTAATTTGGCTAGCTGGGTAGTATCAAACTGATATATCATAAAGTTTGGGTCTGTTAAGGAAAAAAACAATAATTAAATGGGGGGTGGGGGGTGGGGTTGTTTCTGTCATGATGACTGAAGTCATATTTACCCACCTTTTGAGGTCACATCACTGGGGGCATTGCAGGCTATCGAGGGTACCAACTTGGTAGCAAATGGTAGAAACCTTGAGAGGGGCTTTAGAGAGGGATCCTACCAGGACGGCCAGACGGTCAATGGGTCCGAGAGTGAGCAAACAAAGATTAGAAAATGCAACATAAAGTTCACAGAATAAACCCAATAAGGGTGGTTGAGTGACACAGGTCTGTCTACCCACTATTTGATAGAAGCATTCCTTTTATAACCAGAGTGGGCAAATCGCCTGGAAATGCTACAAACATTTATTATATCTCTAATATAATAAATTCTTATGGAAAGCAAAGGTGTCCTGACAAATGGTTTGTAGTCTAAATAGTATTTTCATTGCTATCCATTTAGCTGTA
Organism: Gephyroberyx darwinii; assembly: GCA_900660455.1. Taxonomy (NCBI): domain Eukaryota; kingdom Metazoa; phylum Chordata; class Actinopteri; order Trachichthyiformes; family Trachichthyidae; genus Gephyroberyx; species Gephyroberyx darwinii. Next base: position 1,018 of record CABFOQ010023922.1, read on the forward strand.
ACCCCAGCAGTGTAAAGGGGACTTGGCAACAAGTCAAAACTAAATCTAAAAACATTATCCAGAGTGATAAGAGTGACAGTGCTCCCTTTTTCTTTTTTTGCTTTTTGATAATATGCATTGTGTAAAATATTTAATATTTTACAAAAAATTATTTCAATCTTGTAAAATTACAATTATGATATATTATTACTATAAAATTATTTTTAATTTGGTGAAATTCAATCTGATATTGCCTGCAGCTAATGTACTTCATGCATTCCACTTGCATCTCTTCTCAGGTGGACCTCGATGAGGAGGAAACCTTATCCGTGTGCGCAGAGAGGCCTTCAGGGGTAAATCCATCATTTTGTAATTGTCATAGCTGAGATGGTGAGTGATAATGCCAATGTGCCAATGATAGTGGACATAATTCTTCATGGGCCAATGCCTCCACAATGGTTGTATTGTCATGGTGTATAGAAGCTTTCAGTAAATTAATGAAGTAAGTTAGTAATTGCTTCCCTTGCTCTGCTGTGTATCGTAGAAAGATGTAAATCCTCCCATGATACACATCCTCCATCCAGCGCCTGTGGCCTCCACGTCAAGGTTCATGGGGCCAGCTAACACAGTAAATTACTAGGTACTAGGTCACATTGACATTTTCATCTTTATGTGAACATCATCCAGTTACAAAATACCATCCCAGTGTTTCTGAAAACCCATCTAATTTTAAGTGTTACTGATAATGCATGCCACCAGGTCATTTTAACCAGTGCCTTATTTTGCCAGGTTGAAACACACTCTATAAGGGCGCTTTATAAAAGGACACTTGAACTGGACTAAAAGTGGGCTAAAAGTGCTGCAAATTCAAAAAACTAAACTTGGAAATAGAGCAGCTGGAATATCAAAACAAGGTAGGCCTGTTTGATTTTTTTTTGTGCCCTTTTTAAGAATTGTGTCAATGCATACTCATCACCTTTTTGTATTTCTTTTCTTACAGCAACGTGAAAAAAATCAATAAAAAAAGGTGTTGAGTAAACTGGCTCTTTATTACCATTTTCAAGTGAAGAATTGAGTTGTGATGGCCTCTTAAGGCCCTGCCTTAAGGCCCTGCCGTGACCCTTGACCACCCCTGGTCAAGGGTCACGGTGTCCACATGGAGGGATGCTTGTGGGCACCACACATAATTGTAATAAACTATTTGTACAGCACTTTTCAAAACAAATGTTACAACGTGCTGGTCAGGAACAACCAACAAGTGCATAAAACTTGATAAAACTAACAAGCTGTTCCAAAAGTTATTATTTGACTGGTTGAGTCTTACCTGCAGCTGGTCTATGCCAACTGAGAGCAAACCCAGTTGCTAATTTCCCACTCTGGTGATGTAATCACTATTTCACATACTTGCCACTAGATGGCAGCAGAAGATCAGAAATGAAGAGGGGCTCCCAACCCTTTTCAGGAGTAGTTTAACCCTAAAGTGACCGGCTGGGATCAGATTTTCCCCCCCTAAAGATTACAATAGAAAGCCCAGTAGACTTAACATGACTGGGATCAGCTACAACCGCAAGTTAAAACTAGTGAAAAAACCCCAAGCAATTCAAAAACAAATAAACATGACATTCAAAAAGCCCAAACCATTTCTATCCATTGCTTTCTAAAAATAAATCACTGCCTAAGAATCTGTTCCGATTCTTATAGACTCTGTTGCCTCCATCTGGATCAGGTGTGTAGCACAGTTGGAATTACCATGCTGATAGTGATGACCTTATCTCCCTCTCTTGGCTCAGTGGCTCCAGCAAATGGTCTGAGAACAACACAAAGTTCATTTAATTGGCCCCATTTTCTTGTTGTGAAGTGCGTGGAGCAGACCTCTGCTAGAGCAATGTGATCCGCTTCAGTAACCGCCTGCAAATTAAATTCTGAATTCTGAATTCCAGCATGTTACATTTACAACAGGAATATCTTTGCCACTGCCAAACACTTCCTCAAACTTATCCTTAAAGATTGTGCTGCTGTGCAGTAGAGTTGCCATATTAGACACTTGTGAAATGCACTTAACCTCCATTGAATTTTCTGATTTTTTTTGTATTAAATCTGTCTGAATGTAGACTGATATATATGTCTGCTGAATTTAAGTGTAGCTACGAACGGTTCATAAAAGTCATTACATTACAATAGAGAAAGCATGCCAAACGTGGAAAACTGAATGAATTAATGAATTCATGAAATTAATTAAACATACATTCTTATAACAAGCCACACAGTCTGAATTCAGCGGGGATCTTATACTCTGACAAGGATGATAGACATTCACACAGACATCTTGTCCAGTCAGCGCCACCCAGGGTTGCCAGGTCTTTGTAACAAGACCGACCCAATGGTCAATCAAAACCAGACCAGAACTCCAATTAAGCAAAATGTAATGTAAACACGGTCAGGTCTGGCAGACCTGGCCACACTGACATCATTGTGCCTTTGTGGCCTTTGTGGTGCACAGAAGCGAATGTCATGATGTCACCTGTTGGAGTGGCATACAAGCACACAAATCAAGCTCTGACCTGCATTTGGGATGAAACTTTCAGCGAGATAACAGAGACAAGGAGGTCTTAAGTCAGGTAAGGAACCAGACAGATAGATAGATCGATACAATGAGGACAAATTATTTATTTTCTCGGTGTATGTAGATAAAGTTTATTGTTGTGAAAATGTAACTTTCAGAAAGGATTAAACATCATTGGCACTTGTACAGAATCTGTACTTGATGTGGTAGCCTTGGTCTAAATTGGTGTGTTCCTTCAACCTCAGAACAAGATGAGACCATCTGTGGTCCACATAATTTTACTCTGGCTTGTGAGTGAAGGCAACACCTTCACAAGCAGCAAGCCCCAGAGGAGCGTCACCTTCCAGGGTAAGACATCTTCTCAGCATCCTCAACAGGTTAGAGAGACTGTACATCTCACTCTACATATAGACAATACATATCGAATTGGGTCATTGCATGAGCAAATAATAGGATACAGCAAAGGGAAAAAAAGGATAGAATTAGTAATAGAGAAAATGGAACATATAAAACACAACCAACAATTTCAAAAGTATATGTCGAAACATATGAGTGAAACATATGAAATAAATGTATACATTGCAGTGAAACATACTGGAAAAATGAATGAAACATGCACAACATGAAAATATATGAAAAATATCAAGATAAATGCAATGTATAACAAGAAAATGTGAGACATGACAGAAAAAGATGAAGAAAACATGAAGAAAAAGAAGATTGCATTTGAGTTTTCACCTCTTGCTGCTTGTCTTTTTATCTGGTTTAGACATAAACATGAAGCAGTTTACACAGACTGCTTTTGCCAATTTGAGCTCCATGCTGGTCAGAGAGGACATTGTTATTGGCCAGCTTGTTATTGAAGCCAGAGGGACTGTGTTCACCCTCAGCCTGACTGACATCTCCCACAAGACCAGTGAGGTAAGATGCTCTGTTTGGACTGACTGGGCTACCGTAGCCTGTTATCTAGGCCATTTCAGAATCACTTCAATTCAAGAAATGTGCAAGAAATAGTCTCAGTCACAGAGACATGTTGGCATTTTTGTCAGGTTCACATACTGACACACATGGTACAGGACAACAGGACCTCTAACACATTGACATGGAACCACGGGAAAACAAGGGTTCTTTGGTTAGGGTAGTGGTTGTATATGGAACCATAATGATTCACTGAACCCTTTAAAAAGTTCTGGTAACACTGCTGATACATGTACTTTAAAGCACCAAAATGGTTTTGCTATGGTACAAGCCTAAAGAACCATATTATAGTACTATATAGAGCCTTTTTTGTTAAGCGTGCATTAGGTAGTGGAATGGTACCTCTCTTCTCAATCCTGTTCCTACATCTTGTGTCCTCCCTGATAGAAAAGACAGAAAAGAACCCTTTTAGGTTCTTTCTAAGGGATGGAGAATATAGATTACAGACTTACACGCCTTTGATTTCAGTAAATTACATTAAATTACATTACATAAATTCCTCTAGAAAATGTGGGTCTCTTGATCAGCTCTGATTGTATTTTTCTTTTAGATCAAATTGAATGTCAGTCCAAAAGGCAAAGCCTTCTGCCAGATGAAGGGCAAGGATGCAAAGGTAAGAAGTGAATGATAAGTGAATATCATTAGTGATTAGTGCAGTCTTTCTATAAAAAAAACACCACTTGTAAAGTTTCAACCATTTTTCAACATTCTTTGGTCCAAAAGGATTGTGACAACTTCATCAAGTCCCTCCACACAACAGAGGATGGAGAGATATTGGTGTGTGAGACAAACGCCTTCAACCCCATGTGTGACTACATGGTGAGTACACGTAAATGATAAAAATGGGATGGATTTATTGATTGATCGATCGATTGAGCCCTATCTGTGCACCCAATGAAAATGAAAATTGAACATGCATGTCTCCTACACCAGACCTTTGCAAACGGACAAATGACCCTGAATGGCCTAAAGGAGATGGGAAAGGGCAAACTGCCCTTTGACCCCAACCAACGCCATGCCTCCCTTATGGTTGGTAAGTACAGTGGTGGTAACGGACCCTCTGCAGCTTCTTCATTTCCTGATGCCCAGTCTGAGATCTTGATATGATAGATTGAGTTTGCCACAGTGGGCAGACGAAAATACTCTCTCAGAACCACCCTCCAGAATTCCTGGTTCCACGGTAAGCTCTCCTCTTCTCTGGTTGTGGACATGTAACTCAATACCCAGAGTACATGTTGGGAAGAATTCTGCCTCCAACTTTCTGAATGCCTGTCATGAGACAGATGATTTCTGAAAAGTAAATCTTCTTCTTTTGGTTCATCATTTATTATATTTCAACACACCTTAATTTGTGTGTTTAGGTTGATTTCAGATCTCATATGTTCTGTTTTCTGTGTGCTTTTATGGTTTCAGAACCCACCTTTGTTTCCATGAGCCTTGTTGACCAAAGCAACAACACAGAAGATAGTGAAGACGGTAGTGTCTTCTTGTTCTTCACTGAGAAGGCCATGGAAGCAGGTTTAGGTAGCATGCAGGTGTCAAGGGTGGCTCGTGTGCAAGTTAATTATGACTTTAAAGTGGTTTGATACAGTAGCCCCACTAGCTCCACATCAGTGGAATAAAAGCTTCTTTAGCTGTCAGGGTAAATCCAGCTGATGTAACTGACTGTGTGTGTGTTTTTCTAGGGGGACATGGGGGGCCGAAGGACTCTGCAGAGGAGGTGGACATATTTTCTGATGGTTTGGATTGTCCCCTGGGCCAGCCAGGTCTGCCCTCCCTGATCCAGAACGTCTTTCTTCTCCAGGACCAATGTGACTGGAGGGACAGCGTCTTCTACGCCACTTTCACCTCCCAGCCGTGAGTTGCCTTCCTCGGTTTAGTCTATGGTAGTAGTGCATACATGTAGACACTGACGGAATGACCACAAGTCTTCTGGAATTCCTATATTTCAAAGTATCAAACATAAAACGAAACAACCGGAGGTTATGATTTTAATCTTGTGACTGCCGAAACTTGTTTATTGTCGGTCACGCGTGACGCATGAACAAAGGTGATATAGTACTATACGGTCACTATAAATTCACTATTAAATACCACAGCCACACCATAAGACCCTATAATAATACTAAAGGAATATTATAGTCATACCAATATATATAGATGAAATCTTGATACAGTATGCACCAGTGCCCCTCATTGTTTTGTGTATATGTGTGTGCATGTGTATCAGTGTAGTTAATTAGTACTATAAGATGTTATAGAGAAGGTATAAAGTTCTATAGAGATATAGAGTGAGATATAATAGGAAAGCTGTTTTGAATCCATGACAGGGAGTATTCAGCTACTTTCAGCCAGTCTGCTGTCTGTGCATATAAGCTGTCAGACATCAGCCAGGCATTCAGCGGTAGGTTCATGACTACGGAACGTTTTGGATGGGTCCCATATACAGGAGAGGAGGCTCATCATTAAATATTACACACAGTGGACAACACATTATGAACGCGTTCCTAATACTGAGTTGCACCCCCATTTGCACAATTCATGTCTCTCCAGACTCATAAAAGTTTTAAAGATTCATCTGTCACTGTGATTTACAGTGACAGATGATGATGATTTACAATGAATGTACAGGACACATGCCTTTACAAATTTTCTGATGTTGTGGTGTTACATGAATGAGTACATGAATGAGTCTCCCAGCCTTACAGATCTCAGTTTACCACAATCCAAAGTGTTTCCCATCTCTATGGTAAATACTTACATTTGCTGGTAAATGTAAGTAAGTTTCACCTGATCATCTAATCTAACTGCTTCTGTCTTGTTCTTACAGTGCATCAACAATGCCCTGTGTGCTAAGGGTGTGAGGACCTCCCTGGACCTCCCAGACAAAACCCTCCAGTTTGTAAAAGACCATCTTCTGAGGGAGAAGGTGGTCCAACCACTTACTGGCAGGTCTCTCCTGATCCAGACAGGGACCCAATTCTCAAAGATCGTCGTGGACCGAGTCACATCGCTGAATGGAGAACAGCACGACGGCATGTTCATTGGCACAGCTACTAACTAGCATGTGCAGTTGTGCATTCATAGAAAACACACAAATCACACACACTCACACTGACAGATGAATAAGCTGTCTCATTGTGTACAACACTAGAATAATCAATTCCTAGGTCACCAAAGTTAGATGCAACTAAAGAATAAGAGTGCAAAGGTAAAGTTTGTTCTTTTACATATGACATTTCCTGAATGGAACTATAATACATCCAGTCATCCATCTAGCCATTAATTCATTCTTCCTCCCTCTCTTCCTCAGACTCTGGCTGGCTGCTGAAGGCATTGAGGTTTGATGGAGAAGACGGCCGCATCATTGAGGAGCGTCAGCTGTTTGAAATTCCTCAGTCTGTCAGCATTCTCCAGCTCTCCTCCAGAACTGTAAGGCTTTTCACAACACATACAAACACACCACAATGATTGGTTCAAGGAGGATACAAGCATACCATGACATACAATAACTACCGTCGATACCCAACCCTACAAATAAAGCAGTCGACTTCAAAGAACACTCCTTTCAAAACCTTTCTCAACTGTAGAAATCCTTTCAGCAGCATCTTTTTCCAAAGCGTCTGCTTTCAGTTTGCCTTGCGGATGTTACATTAATTTGAATGTAAGAAAGGTGCTACGGTTTGAAAAAAGTGGAATATTGTGAACACAGCCTTAAATAGAAACATAAGTGTGTCTATGTTGTACTGAAACCTGTGCTGTGTTGTCTCAATAGGGCTAGCTGTACACTGGTTCTGGTAACATTGCTGTCCAGCTTAACAGGGACTGCAGCTGCTACCCATCTTGCTTTGACTGCGTCCTGGCCAGAGACCCATACTGTGGCTGGGACCAGGTCAAAGGTCAATGTGCTCCTGCTGCTGGCACGTCATCTGGGTCTATGTAAGTAGAAGCCCTTATCGTCCTTTTCTTTCCAAAATTTGTTCATTGGAATTTCAAAGTGCCTCCTTCTATGATGTGGTCTTCTAATTGAAAGTCATATTTTCTCATCATGCCAGATTCAAAGTCTTACTGATGGAGACATCAGGATGCGCCCGACCTCTGAGGGTAGGTTGAACATTTAAATACATACATATGACAATGCTTTTAAATAGAATACCATTAAGCTTGTTCTTTAATGAGCCTAGACTTATTGACCCTGAATGTGTGCATGTCCTCTATCCAGTGAAAGTGGAACCAATCGTCCACCTCTCCATCGGAATACCCCAGTTCCTCCCATGTTTCTCAGAGAACAACCTGCCAGTTAGCTGGCGGTTCTCTGACAATCACACCTACAGTTTGTTTTCAGTTTTCCACAGTTTCCACGTTTTTTTTTTTAGTTGCATTTTTGTATTCAGTTTTTATCTTTGTTTTTTTTTGGGTTAGAGTCAAGACAAATCCAGTTCCTGTATTTTTAGCTCAGTATGGTGGACCTTTCTGGGATCTTTTCCGTAATTTACCTTCTCTGATGTTCACACCATGAAATAGCTGAATATGAGCATCAGTCCAGACTAGTGATGGGAATTCCGTCTCTTTTCAATGAGTAAGATCATTTGGCTCAGCTCAGCAATAAGAGCCGACTCTTTCGGCTCCCAAACGGCTCTTCATTCAGTAGCACTTCTAGCTTTTTAAAGTCAGCCAAATTAAGCAATATTTGACCTATGATTGGTATGTGCACATCAAAAATTGCACCCGCCACCCAGTAGTAACAAGTTACATCCTTGCAGTCACTTCGGCTACACAGTAATACCATAGTTACTTTCCCATTTGGGAATTAATTGGGATATTTTTCAGGATTTAAATGTGCCCACTGTTTGATTAATTTATTAATCCATCAGAAAATTAGCAATGTTTGCATACAATCATCACAAAAACATATAACATGTCATATAATAAGACTTTAGAAACTATTAGAAATCGCGTACATCACAAGCAGCGATGTGTTGGGCATTTGTAATCCAAGACTCATTTTGATTTATTTCGGATGAATTATGTTTGGCTATTTGTGGACTTTTATTTTGAGCCGACTCCTTCATGTACGACACATCACTACCGTCGGGGGCATTTCGAAGTTAGTTTAGCTAGCGTCTAGCTAACATAAGAAAGTGGTTCACCAGAGCACTAAGATAGCTAGCCCTGATACAGGACCCTTTGGGATTCTTTCATCATATGGCTGTTTACTTCTACCATAGGGTCCTGTCCTGCTCCATCTCCTATGCACAAATAAACTTTTATACTTTGTTGAAAACAGGCATAGTCCAAATTTTCCATTGTAATGAAATCCAAGATGGCTGACAGACGCCTCAAACTCTTTTTCGGCAATTTGCGTCTGCACAATAAGCAGCGTGCACGCAAAGTGCCCAAGAAGAGTCAGCCATCTTGGATTTCATTACAATGGAAATGTTGGAGTATACCTGTCTTTAACAAAGTTAATTTTTGCTTAGGAGATGGAGCGCCGCCCTGCAAGTAGACAAGTGAAGGATTATGGACATCTGTTTAGGTCAGTGAAATTCGACGTATTGGTTTCGTTATCGGGTTCGCTGACTTTTGTGCAGTAAAAAGTCAATGGAGCAGGACAGGACCCTATGGGAGAGGTAAACAG
>CABFOQ010023923.1:0-47472 GCA_900660455.1 Gephyroberyx darwinii
TCTCCCTGGATAAGACCATTAGCTAAATAGAGTGGTGCAGGAATGAGTCCTAAAAGCTGGAAGGGAGTTAGCATTTTAGCACTACCAGTTCCCTTGTCTCAAAGTCAATGGGTTTTTTGAATGGGTTTTTGGTTAGATGCCTGAAATAAGGTCTGTGGTTAACACAAGCTTAAGAGGTTTTCACGTTTTGTTCTACGAGATAAAACACGTCAGTAAATACCCCACTGGTGAATTTTGAAGCTTTTACGTGTTTTAAAAAGGCGGTTGCTAACAAGTGGCTAAATGAGACTACAGAGGTTGTCGGGGACATTGAACGCATCACGCCGAACACGGTAACTCATCTTCTCACTAGTCCGCCTTTACAGCCTCTAGTTGTGTTTCTACTCTTCCAAACTATTCTGACTCAAACTTTCCAACTTGTAGATTTATCAGTTTTAGTATTTTTAGTGGTGGTGACGTTGAAGTCATGTGACCGTGGTGTAGTTCGTTGATAGCCTAACGTTAGCTTTTTACTTCTGGCGATTGCATTTATGCTTCAAAAATCATAAAAGTGGTGTTCATTTGTGAAGATTATCTTGCTGAACAAAACGTGTAAGCATCATAAACTGTTGTTTGCCACAGATCTTTTCTGCAATAATCCAAAATCCAATGGAAAAATCCCATTGGCTTTTTGTCAAGGGAACCAAGACCCTCGCTGCAGCACTCTATGATCTTGACTGCCCAATGACGTCAATATAGTCAAAATCCTCACATCCTCAAAAAGAAATCTTCCCCTCGCTAGTTTTTATGCACTTTTATCTCAAATCACGATTAAATATTATAGTGTAATATAAGATATTAAACCAATATCCTCAAAGTGCATCAGCCTAAATTTTTCACCCACTGTTGCGGTGGTTCCCTCGAGCCAGTCAGTCCTCTATACTGCACATTCGCCACCTAGGCATCATTTCACAGTTAATTTAGAGGCTTCAGTTGCGTCCACGTTGATATACCCTGTGGACCGACTGATCTGGGCCTGTGTGTACGGAAAAAGGGAAAGCAAAGGAAGGACAGGGAGGGAGAAACAAGCTCAAGAGCGCCCGACAGATGTTTCAGAGTGAGGGGCCACAGGCTTTATAAACCTACTTAATACTGTAAAGCACCACTCTCCCCTGAGTGTACATGTACTCGATCATGTGTGAGTACATGCTATACATACATACAGTCAGTTGCTGCCTGAGGAAGAGTCTACCCACTCAAACAGCATTGCCTACAAAGTGCATTTGTTATATAGCTATATTTACTGTTTCGTGGCCTATTTGTGCATTTTCAGTTAGGATTAGTTCCTCTGTCATTTTCCTTGTATGCTTTCTCCCTTCTCCACACTGCGCGCACACACACACACACACTGTCTCTTTCTCCCTCTCTGATCTCGCAACTTTATTTTTTTTCACAGTCTGACATGTAGCTACAAAAAAGGAAAACACCCTTTATGGAATATAATGTGCCACTGGTCAATTAACAATCCCTCTGCCGCTGTCCTTGGCCAATGTCACTGATAGTATGGATGACGGCGCCGCCATATATTATTAGCACAACAGCCAGTTTCTAAACCCCCTCTTTATTAACAAAAGACGTAGCGACTGCCATGACTGACAGCAGTGGTTCCTGCAGCGAAGCTGCCTCCTGGCCCCATGGGCCAATTCTTTCTGTCTTTATTCTACCAGTCTGATGTTATTCTACAGAAATAAAGTCTCTGCTTTATGTGCCCATGGTATGTATAGCTTGTTGGTGATTTCTGTAGAGGTTACACACTAATAAGGGTTTATACTGGAGTCCCCTATTAGGCATGTTTCTGTAGAATAACCTATCTACTCACATGCATGTACTCAACTAACTAACTTCATGTGTAATCAACCCCTGTTATTGTGGGATGGGGTGAAAGGGTTTATATGATTACGTGTGTGTGTGTGTGTGTGTGTGTGTGTGTGTGTGTGTGAGAGTGAGTGAACCTATGTGTATGTACCCCTTTGAGTGTCTTAGATTTCTTTGTGTGTGGAGGCAATCGAACCTCCTCTCTTACTCCATGAACGCCCTGCCCAAGCTAACTGTATTTTCAATCTGCACAGAGGGACTAAAGGCAAGGACATCAACACCATCAAGTCCCTGAGGGTCCTCAGAGTCCTGCGGCCTCTCAAGACCATTAAACGACTGCCCAAGCTCAAGGTACAACAATGCCACCTGTCACCTGCCAAGTCTACTTTGAAGGGAAACCCAGAGCAGCTGGTGCCATGATTGACTCACACACAGTAAAACAAGCAGAAATGGATATATCACCTTGAAAAAGTAGCACAAATAGGTTGAAATGAAAGATTTACATTGTGACCTTTGCTTTGGTGGAGGAATGATAGAAGTTAAGTTCACAGGAATTGCAATGAATGAAGAATATATTGCAATCCAGTATTGTCATTTTAAGTGACTGTTTATTGACTGAAGTGGGTCAATATATGGAGGCTTACTGATATATTTCTGAGTTCGAACACTTCCACTACAAACCACATGTGGATGCCTAAATAAAATCTACTAAATTTGACTTTCTCGTTCAGCGACTTCTGCATGGCTGGGGACAGATGGTGGATGACACATTAATTGATGCTGCCGTCTGCTGTCTGTCTCAAGCCACAAACACACACATGTAGAGGTTATACCGCTTACCGGCATGTAGAATAACTTGCTTCCATGTTATCATAGCGGGATCTAATTCAATCGTGCCTACAAGGCCGGAGAGAGAAATGATGAAAGCAAAGAATTGTAAAAGGGGGGAGGAGCCAGATCAATGCCTGTACATATCCCTGTTCAGTGACTGCAGAAACCTCAAGCAATACCAAAACCCCAGTAACCCGATTCGAACTGCATTCAGTACAATCATGAAGTGACTGCACTAATGATGAGCTAATCACATCAGTGGTGCTGAAGATGCTGCGACCTCTCGGGACCCTCCCTGTCCATCTCAATATAAGAACCTGTCAGGACCAGCTCAGTTTTCAGCAGTGAATGAGACAGATGCAAATAACCGTCCACCCCTTTCTCTGATGCGATGTTGACCGGACCAAGGCGATTGATGTGTGGGGAAGGCAGCTGATCAGAAAAAGTAATAGATCTGACAAAAGATAAAAGATCTTATTGAAGTAATAGAAGTGAGGTGATTGAGATAGATGGAGGTTGGCAGATACCTCTCTTGGATACTTGGGCAAAGTGGCTTGACAGACAGGCTGGCAGAAGAGGGGAGAAATATGCTCCGGCTTTACGTTTGGAGACAAAAGCTTTGATGGCGATCATTCATCAGGCAGCATATTCATTGGTTAGATTGCATGCAAGCCACGACAGATAGACAAAGCACTTCATCTCAGAGAGTGATCACTGCACAGGCTGATAAACTGAGTGCTGCTATACGAAGATAAAGTGAATGGAGAGAGTGAGCGGTAGGCAGAAAGAGACATAGAGGTTCATGCAAGTGCACATGTGCAGGTGTGTGTGAGGTGTGTGTGCGTGTGAGTATTCCTTGCATTTATTGATCTGTGTATGTGTGTGTGTGTGCGCGCGCACGTGAATGTTTCCAGGCTGTGTTCGACTGTGTGGTGAACTCTCTGAAGAACGTTCTCAACATCCTCATCGTCTACATGCTCTTCATGTTCATCTTCGCTGTTATTGCCGTGCAACTCTTTAAGGGCAAGTTCTTCTACTGCACCGATGAGTCCAAGGGTCTCGAGAAGGACTGCAGGTACACAATAGAATACAGTAGAATTCAATATTACATTTGAGGCAAACAGATGTCCGTTATTCACTGTCATGCATCTAAAATGCGTATTTCATTTCTGATGTGGATTTTGAAATTTGTGGGAAGTGAAAATGTGACACCATGATTTCATTCATAAGAGGGTATTTTCTACCAAAACAAGATATACTTTTATATTTCTATTCTAACTGCAGGGTATCATGGGTGCTTGGAAAGATCAAACAAGGCTTATAAGCATCATTATATCAAATAATGTTTTGTTTTGTTTTGTTTTGTTTTGTTTTGTTTTGTTTTGTTTTGTTTTGTTTTGTTTTGTTGAAATCATAAAGGGTAATGGATGACTTTCAAATGTTACTTGTCAGTGTTGTTGCCAGTATTTTATGTTTTATTTTAATACATTTTTAATTTGTGGAAAAAAACAAACAAACTAATAAAAGGTTAAACTAGAATAATATTGTAACATCAGACTCAGGATCAGAACACACCAGGAATTTGTTGGATATGACTTTCTCTCGCTCACTATTATCTCTCATTTTGCCTCTTTTCTACTTTTCTCTCTCTCTCTTGCTCTCTTTTCACACCCACCCTTCATTTTTCTCTTCCTCTTCTTTTGGGTATATCTCCTTTCACCTCTTTCTCTCTCTCTCTCTCTCTCTCTCTCTCTCTCTCTCTCTCTCTCTCTCTGTCTCTCATTGTTGCCCTACCCTCTCTTTTGCCTCCCTCCATCAGGGGCCAGTTCCTGGACTATGACAGGGATGATGTGGCAGCCCAGCCTAGGGAGTGGAAGAAGTATGAGTTCCACTATGACAATGTTCTCTGGGCCTTCCTCACACTTTTCACCGTCTCCACCGGAGAGGGCTGGCCAATGTAAGTCACTCTGCACACAGTGACTCACCAGCCCTACACAATATCTCAGGCTGACATCCACATGTATAACACAAGCGGTCATGCCAGTTCTGATGCATAGAATAATTCCTATAGGGAAGTAAAGTGGAAGGCTAGCTCCCTAGCCACAAATGGTAATGCAGCTGTGTGTGTGCATAGATGCCAATAACATGATATCAATTCAAGTCAAGTGTACAGCATAGCATTTTATTAACCTAACAATGTAGGACACCACATCTGTGACAAATCAAGTAATGTTAAGTAACATTTTGCAGAAATCTACAGGTGCATTTGAGGTTACTTATTCAATGTGTACTGTGAATACTGAAAATACATCCAAGAACTAGTGCAAGGAGATGTACTTGAAAATGTGTCATTACCGTCTATTTTACTAAGATGAGCTCGATAAACTAGCAGCCCACAGGTTTATGGAGATGGAGGTTTATACCAGATATGAGTTGAGTTGACCATGCTGTGGTTAAATGAAGCCATTGTCACATCCAATATAATTCATAGACTCCAAATCTAAACTTAAGTGCTGATTTTTTTTCCAAGCCACCTCCATGATTCAGTTGCAAATGAACCAGTCTTCATGGTATTGTGGTCTTTCCTTATGCAAAGGCCTGGATGTAACATCTGGGTATTTGTGCTAGTATGGCTAATACTGATATACTTCATGTGCCTAAGGAGCTAGCCTTTCACACTAACTCACATCAATGGTTGACCATTACAGTGTCCTTTAAAGGACACACAACGCATTATATATCCACTTTAAAAGGTCAAAATGTCAGCAATGTGGGGTAGAAGAAACAATGTTACAGAGGTGACAGATCCTGCTTGATAAATGTTGAGCTAATGTTCAGGAGAAAGTGGACTACTGATGATCCTTATCCTTATTACTCATGTTCAAGCTCACTGGGTTACACTTCAGGAATCCCTTAAATGTTCTCCTCCAACCCTCTCAAATTAATCACTCCCCTCAACCTTCTCTCTCGCAAGAGAGAGAGAAGGTTATGGAAGTAATCACAATTACAGTCCGGTGCGTCATAGCATCCACATTATGAAAACAATAAATGAAAAACAAACAAAAGACAAAATACGACACCCCTCTACTTTAGACCTCATTAAGGACAAGGAAAAACCCACAGAAACCTTATTAGGAAATTAGCAGAATATGGCATAACAATATTTTATAACTTAACTATAATCTGTATAATAATCATGATCATAATCATAACTATGTTGTGCTTCTCAACAAAATTATGAAGTGCTGTTAAGGGAACAATACAAATCTACTACATCAGCTATAATATGCACTGCTGGATCCATTAAGGCTCACTATAGACTACTTTAGAGCAGACTACAGAGTACTGTAGTAATAATATTGTAATATGTAATAATATTGTAAATTCACAGCTCAACCTGTAAGTACACCATAAAAATTAAGGCACATTGGACTGCCAACAAAAAAATCCACAGAACTACTAACAAATTATCATTACATGCAAGTTCATGAAAATGTGTTCTCAATGATGTCCCAAAAATAAACCCTAATCGCAAATAAAAACACAAATGATTGTGTTTTATTGTGGAGTTTTAGAGCAGTCTAATGAGCTGAGATCTATGAGTACACTTGTGTACATGGGTACTTAAAAGCTCTGTAACATAAGGTGGGGCCAAGCCATCTATTGCCTAATCAATGTATCTTAAAATCAATCTTAAATTGACCTGGAAACCAATATAAGGTAATGGGAAGTATAGCACGGCCTGCGAGAATACTCTATTTCTGATTTGCTGGAGCAATATTGATTCATTTCAATTACGCACATGTACACATACTGTAGTAGCCTTGTCACCATTTTAAATGAATGTGTTGTGAAGATGTAAGAATTCCATTGGGTTGGGAATCCTCGCTGTGGTCTTTACCCAAGCATACTCCAACAACTATTGATAACACAATAAATGATGTCAGCAAGGAGGCTCAAAATACACTCAGAATAATCCAGGAAAACAAAATGGCAAACAAAATCATTCAGGACCCAAGCCATATCCTGCACTCAGCGTATAATCCACTACCATCTGGCTGTTGCTACCGAGTTCCTAAATTGAAATCAAATAGAGCAAAAAATGAATTTCTTCCCTACAGCATAACACTCTGTCTGTCTTGTCTTGATGTAAAACAATTTCCTACGGGTAATAAAGTCTTATCTTTAATTAAAACTAACTAACCAGCGGACTACCGAAAAGGTACATCATTTGTGGATTGTTAATTAGTATTTAGCATTTTATTAGTTAGCTTGTCATTGAACAAATGGGACATAATGCTAATGGGGACCATGTAAACTTACATGGTCAGCAAGATGAGAGTCAGAAAGTGATTCACAATAAAGGCGAGTGCTGCACAGCTCCATAACAAAATAGTGATTAAAATTGGTAATAAAAAAAGTGTATAAAGATGAGACAAAAATATATGCAAAGGTGATACTTTAATAGAAAGAATAAATGTGAATGCTATCAAACTACTGACATCTAGAATCAAAAAAGTTTCTAAAAGAACAAAATGGATAACCAGAATCAGCAGGCAGAACAGCTGCAAATAATTTTAGCCCCCTCCTACTATGCCTAATAAGGTGTAACACCACTGGAGTGGAATAAGCATCAGCTATGTCCAGTGGAAGTTTCGAATGCCAACTCAGGTGTCCCATTTCTGTTCCCTTGAACGACCCAAACAACATGATCATGGCTATTTTACCGCAAAGCTGGATGTCCTACAACACGTATAACTCATGCCCCAGCTGGATGGGACAAACCAAAATTGCAGATGTAAAATGTAGAGATGTGGAATCCAGTGGTTCCTGTCAGGCAACCCTGATGACCAGAGGGCTAGCGGATCCAATCAGAAACAATTCTTTTAAGGCTAGGTTAAGCTTGTTTGATGGCTATGAAGTCTGCGCAGCCATCTGAGTGACAGGCCTGGAAGTATGGGTGGAGCGAATGACTGAGAGGAGATGCCACTCAATATGTGTGTTCACTGCCAGACTGCATTCAAGAGGACTGGATAAGCTGGATCCAGTTCCAATCCCCAAGTGTCACACACAGTCCAACAGAGAAGTGCTTTTAGTGTGGCAAAATGTTGTAAAGAGTCATGTGAACAAGGAGGCAGGTCAGTCAAGGGAGCAAGTTTCCAGGTCTAGAGGTTGAATTGCAGCAAGAAGGTCATGCAAATATCCCTGGTTGTGAGTACCATCCCTGCTAAAGTCATCCCAAGCACTGGAGCCGAGACCACTTTCATGTCTGAGGTCCTGTATCAGAAGCTTGCTGGTATGGTAGCAACCAAAAGAATAAATATGTTCACAATGCTGGGGTTGGAAAAGGAATGTCTGCAATGAGTGCACTCAAGGTCACATTCCCAAAGAGTTATATGTATCCTTCATGTGGCTCCAATACATTACTCCATCCTCTTCAGCCTGAACCTTACAAGGGTTGAGAATGTCATTGTCTATGACCATTGGTACATTTTCATTGCTGAGGAGCTGGTACCTTCCAATATTGTTGGAGGCTATGGACCAGACTACTGCTTAGTAAGGATAAAGCCATCACCTGGCCCCTGGCATCTGAGTGTTTGGGGTGAAATCAAGGATACACAGCTGGGAGTTCCAGCTGTTCTCCAGCCTCTAACTATCAAAGAAGCTGTATCTTCTAGGAGGAACGCCACTGTCATGGATAAGTAGGTGCAAATATAAATTTGCAGTCCCTCAAGCAGTAAAGAGCCTGTCTTCGCCACTTGGTTGAAACACATCCCAATGAATCCTCTTGTCTACTCAGTCTAGTTTAACATAGTGAAAAATGCAGTCCTACAAACATCCTTAAAGTGCAAAGGAGCCAGGATTGAATAACGTCTGGATGCCCATTGTCTCTTCCATTCTTGATCTTTTCAAAATCAATAAAATTTTTGATGATATTGGTGAAATTCTCCTTTCGCTTGCTCCCGTCTAGAGGGCGGTCAGAGTGAAGGATCAGCAACAACAGAACAGTGATCCTGGCACTGGCAGGGATTGGCTGCCTGCCAACATGGGGGCTTGAACCTGTGTCCTCTAGTAGAAGAACCCCCTATTTACTATGCCATTGAGGACTAAAATGGAGATGTATCTGGTAGAGGAGTAAATGAGGGCCTGAACCATGTCATATATGTCACCCAGCCCTTTTATGGCTTTGGCTTGAAATTTAAGCCATCTAAGTGTGAAGTGGTATTCCTTCAGTGGCAAAGGTATCCATCCCATTAAAGTCAAGGTTGTGCAAAACTGAAAGACCCCCACCAGTGTTCCAAAGTTGCAAGCCTTCAGTTACCACATGTCCCAGCCTTTGCAGAAGTGACAAGTGTCCTCAGCAGCCTCCTCCAGAGGGTGATGGAGTTTGTATGGATTGAGGGGTATGCCTTTATTCAGCGTAAGCAGGAGTACATGCTTGGCACTGATGCCCCCAGCCACAGTGTTAGAGCAGTATTGTTACATCTTCATTGGATTGAAGAAAGATGTATTAATAGATAGCAGAGGTATTGTGTCACCAGGTTGGCAGAAGTTGGCGGCCATTGTGCAGTACACACATCAATGTCACCACAACCTGTATAGTCAGAAGTACTTTCTGTGTACAGCCTGCCTGATGACTTGAAGAGCTAAGCCAGTCCAACTGTGACAGGCAACTGTCTCTCCAATGCTGATGCAATGTAAAGACAAAGTGTAGAAATCTCCCACACATGTGAGGCGAGGTAGTAAGGCATGATGGGTATAGTTGACCTGCCATGCCAAGGATATAAGTACTGTCAAAGATTCCATGAGCAGTGGGAAAGGTTCATGGAGGATTTACCAGAGATCCAAAATGTAAACCTTTTGCAGCCATGAAGAACTCATAAAAACACTGAGTTAAGACTGCCTGCCTTCCGCAAAAGCAAAGAGCCAGGAAGTTCTGTCTTTGCTGGACCCAAATTGAACTGCACTAAGAGGGTTTCCTTAGAAGTTGCTGGAAAAGGTCAGAGGTCTCATCTCATTCTTGCTGCTAATAGTTCTAGCCTCAATGCATGACGATGATGTTAAAAGCTTGCCACAATCTGACCCACTCTAGTCATGCTGGGGAACATCTTCAAAAGAGTTGCCACTGGTATGGAATTAGAGGAAAAATTCATCCATCCATACAGGGATACAGTTCTTGGAAGGCTGCTGGTCCTATGAAGACAGCCAAGTTGGAACAACTCTGGATGACATGGATAGGACATATTTCAAATATCCAGCTCGGGAAAACAAGTACATCCTCATTATTGACACAAAGAGATATACATCACAACTGTCTCAAGCCCTACAACAATTAAGGGATTCCTGCATGGATCAGGCATCAAAAGAACCAAGTCCTACAGAAAGGAACTAGAAACCTCCTGAGTCTTCCTCAGAATGTAAAGTACTTACCCAAGCAACTACTAACTGCAAAGAAACCTTAGACTCTGAAGATCTACAAGAAATGTAAGTAGGAAGAAGATGAAACAAGAGGTGGTCAGCATTGATCAAGATCAGGGACAAGAGGACATAAAGAAGAACAAGACAGTGGAGGCACTATAAATGGGAAATTCAGAACCCAAAGCATATGACTATATACTTATGACTATACTATGTATTTGTGTAGTTACTCATACAGTTCTAGTCTGAAGGCAAAAATAAATGTGTATCTTTTGTTAAAATTGTTCAATGTTTGAAATGTAATTTAGTGTTTTTTAGAATTTCTTTCAATCACTGGTACTGAATCACTGTGTAGAATCCTGAAAGGGGGGGTAATATATTGAAAATTGTTAAGCCCAACTGACCTCTGAGCTTAATTACTGTACTCTCTTTACATAAACAAATTATCATTGATTTATGAATGTTTGATTCTTGTATATACCTAATTTCCCACAGTTGGTTGATCAGGCTTTCATAAAGTTACTCATTACTCAACACTCATTGCACAGATGGCTTCAGTCTCTGAGCTAGAGTACCCTGAGCACATTCATCTATCAACAACTATTGATGTGTGTGTGCTTATTTGATTCATTATATGTACCTGAAGATAAGTGCTGAACTGACTCCTTGTCATGATCATCTTTGGTCATGACATTTGTGTTAGCACAATAATATCTTGGTGACAAAAAGAAAGCAAGCAAAGTAGTTTGGTGTTTAGATGTGCATTATTTATTAAGTTTGGGATCACTATGAAGTATTATTCATGCTAGCACAAACAGTGAAGCATTTGTAAAGATGGATGCTATGTTAGGATGTGCATGTTTAACATATGATGGAACAAACCCAGTGGCCTATGTGCATTGTTGAAAAAATATTATGGCAAATAATTTCCATGACATTTTAGACATCTATTTGTTATGAGATCTAGGGTACGTGAAGTGCATTTCATATGAGATACAACCCCCAAAGTGTTATTTGCTCACAAAAACCTTAAGAGGCATTCAGTTGGTGAATAACATTCAAATCACAATCAGGTGGTGCAATCTGATTTCTTATGTTCTTAATTGTCTTGATAAATGACATTTATTTCTCACATTCTTAAGGGAAAAGCTTCATAAAGATAATCACTTATTTTCTTTTTGTGTGTTTTTAGAACAGCACGAGTTAGCACCTTCAATATTGGAAAACGAGAAAGTGGAAAACATTTATTCATAGTGATAGGACTCTATGTAATATGACAAGACTCTTGAAAGGAGGATGCTCAGATGCTCAAGAGACAATTATTTAGAAAACATACATGGATAAAAACAATTCAGATTGAAAAATAATGTTGACCCCTTCATTGGAGTTCTTCTGAAGCCAAAGAGACAACTGACAGCCTTTCAGCCTTGCTCAGCAGTTCAGATGCCCATTGGAACTAGGTGTATTCTAATTTTCAGAAAATTACATTTGAACCTACATCTACTGGGGAAGTAGCTTGATGGTGTAGCACCAAGAGAGATCATTACAAGGATCAAGCAGGATGAAGCAGGATGAAGCAGCTCTGACAGTTGGATGGAGGAACCTGTCAACTCTGGGTTTGGAGTCAAGGGACCTGTCACCTCTGGAAATCATGGAAAGGACTTGATATTTCTGGAAACTTGATGGAGTAATCTAAGAAATCTGGATATAGGTCAGGGGAGGGACCTTGCATCTCTGGAAATAGAGTGTAGGAGGGACCTAACATCTCTGGTAACTGAGTGGAGGAACATGGGGACTCAGGGGAGGAGGAATCTGGCTTCTTTGAAGAAAAAAGAATGGGGAGCCCTGATTTCTCTGGAAAAAAAAGGAGGAAATGCTTGCAATTGGGGAGTAAAAAGGGACTTTATCTTTCTGTGAGAGACTAAAAAATGTCGCTGCCTCCTTTCAGAGAAGTAAAAGTAAAAGAAATTAGAGAAATTGGAGAAAGTGAGGAATTATCAAGTAAAAGTAAGAGAAATTAGAGAGACTGGAGAGATTTTTTTTTAAATTTTCAGTTAAGATAAAGAAATTGAGACCATTAGAAGCATTGATGAGATGAAAGACTATATCTCTATTCGGGCCTTTTCAGATATTACATTTGATCCAAATGTTTGAAGTGTGAACTAAATGGTGTAGTCATGCACTAGGAAGCAATGTTGTCAAATATTTTACAGTAACTGATGCACATACTTTACTTATGTGATGCTATATTTGTTGAACAACTTGCTTACATCTTTAGTAGCAACACTCCTTATGCTACGATTCAGCAGTGGTAAAGATGTCCGTAGGAAAAGGTTGGTAACTTGGTTGGCAAGCATTGGGTTTCCTGAACTGCTGGTGATTCTTCTCCTTGTTTGAGATGAGAGCAGCAGTCGTAGAAAGTGGAGTTAGGTCGTAGGAGCTGTCTCCTTTAAAAAGTGTGCTGGTTGACTCACAGTGGGAATCATATAAGTGACCCTGCATCTTTGGAGGCTCTGAAAGCTGGATGGAGGCACCTGGCAACTCCGGACTCTGGGGTGGTGGGACCTGGAAATGCTCAAATTGGTGTGAGAAGGGGACTTGATATTTCTCGAAAATCTGTGGAAGAATCTGACTAATCTGGATATAGGGAGGAGAGGAACATGGCATCCATGGAAATTGAGAAAGGAAATGTGGAACCTCAAAATGATTTGAGGAGGAGGATCCATGCCATGCCTCTTTACAGAAAAGGAAGAGGGAAGCTTGGACATCTCTAGGAGGAAAGTGAAGCTATATCTGCATTTGTTAGTGAGAGGACGGGATGCAAAAGGGTCCGAATCAGTCTGTGAAAGATGAGGAAAATGCCTGTCTCTTGTCTTGGAGGGGTCCGTAGAGGGGTCCTGACTTTCATGTCCTGGCGTCTCTAGAAGAGGAGGATCAAGTCTTCTCAGAGTTTGAAGTCGGAAAGCTTTCTGTTCTCTAATGGAAAACAGTGGTGGTTCATGATCATCTTTCATAACTCCTAATATTGCGTTGTTTGAGCTTTATGTTTAAACTATGAGTCTCTATGAGTTTTGTGAAATCTCTTTGAGCTGCATGTCATTCTCCCTTTAATGAATTTGAATATTTTTGTGAAGAGCTGCAAAGACAATGGAGATCAATACAGTTTTTCAGTATTGTTACCCATGATGATAGGAAGAGATGTGGAAGCAGAGATGATGATTGTTGCCTGGGATGCTTTTCAACCGCCTCAAGTAGAGGTGCACCGATAATAACTGTAGTAATGGAATTGGTGCCAATACAAGCTCCAAGCAAGTACTCATACTCGGATCAGCAAATGAAGTTGTCCCGATACAAATAGTGACAATAATGAGCTGTGCTTTGCCAAAAACAAAATACTTTTCCAGCCAGAGGAAAAATGTTTGCAGCGTGGCAATTCTTTGGTCTCAGTGAAGTAAAGTGGACGCTGTGCCAAGCTAAGGTGTCTGGTAGTGGTGAGAGTGGAGGAAAGGCGAAGCAGCTCCCTCATGCCAGCCAGAGACAGAAAAATAGAGGCAATTCTGCCATCAAAATAGTGTAAAATGTGTCACTCTCACTTTTGGAAAAAAAATCATTAAGTAATGTTGGTATAAATATATGGTGTGAACAGGATTTTTTAAAAACTGACAGTAATTACATTTTCATAGACTTCCTTATTTATAATATTAGGTACTTTGTATTTCTCAAAAAAACTGCAAAACATGATCTTGACCAGAAAGTGTATATATTTTTATTGTGGCTGGTTTGACACTGGTAGGCATCATTTTATTTTCTTTGATTATGTCTCATTTTTTAGTACATATTTTGATCAAATGAAGCGCTTCTTCCTGTAATTGTTTTATAACAGGCAGTACTGGTATCGGCCAATCTCTTTAATAAAAGTACAAAAAAGGACTCTGTGTTCATATCAGTTCTGAAAAACTGATCTGAAGTCTGGCTACCATCATCATAGGAGACCACAGGGCCTTTCATAGCCTTTAAAGTCTTAGTTCCAGTTTGTATAATTATATTTTTAGTCGCTCTCAATTTAATAATAGTTATGATAATGGTTTCAGCTGTATTTATGCAGTACATTTACAAAATTCAACTAAAGCAACGAAAACATAAAATAACAATGAACCCTTGCATCACTGGCTCTAATAAAACCTGCTCAACAGATAAGAAGTAGTATATTATAACAAAAGCAATCTCTAAAATCTTTACACTGATTTTAAAATCAACTGGAAGCTATTGTAAGGTAGGTAAAATGGGAGGTCATGTGCAGCGTAGCAATAAATAGAACATGTTTACGGATTACATGACAAGGTGGGAGTATATAAATAGAGAACAAAACAACCCAGAGTGGAATCTCGGTACCCCATGGCTAAATTGTGCTGAGGATATCAAACTACCCAGGACAGCATTTTTGGAGAGAAATTGAAGTTGAGAAATAAGTCTTTAATTGCTGATGTATACTGATATAATACTGATATAATTACCGATAGATTGATATATATTGACATAAATATTGAAAATGTAAGGGTCCAGAGGCTTGGCGAGTGCACATACAGGTGAATGTAGAATCTTGGGTAAAGAGCTACCATGACTTTAGGAGTGTATTTATCTGTTTGGTATTATAAACATAACATAAACATAAAGAACATTTTATATGAGGTACAATTAACAATAGTGGTTGTGATGGTGTTTTACATTCAAATCACAATCCCATGGTACAATTTGATTTCATATGCTCTCCTTTTTCTTGATGAAGAAAATCAAAAATTCTCACTTTCTTAAGGATACGGTTCACTAGTCTATTAAAAACCAATTGTAGTAAATAGAACTGTAGCAATTCTCAAAGGTCATTACTTTTAAATTTGTTTTCATCTATCCTGAACTCTCTCCTAATAACTCTCTGCTAATAACACATTCTCATTCTCCTTTAGCTCATTCAGCGATTATCTCGTCGACCTTTTGTAACAGAATCTGAACACAGTTTAATGAAAATGCATCTACCAACAAATAAGCAAAGAAAAATTCTCACACATTTAATCATACGCCTCTGTGTGTATGTATCTTGGTAGGTTACAAACAAAGAATGTTGAAAAAATAAGCAATATCAAATGTCATGACAAGGTCCCCAGGTCATTAGAAGTGTACAAACAAGGTAACGTCCTGTTACAAACTCTTTACAATATTATCAAAAGATTCAATTAAATTGAATAATTCTTCACTCAATGCAGGCTATTATTTGGTACCTTTATTTAATAAAAAGACAAATGACATCGATTAAGATTAATTATTGTTATGTTTAGCAGAGTAGTAGAGTAGTTTATCTTGGAGTAGAGGATGTCCTGTTGCCAATACAAGATTACAAGATTGAGTTAGATTAAAATTTCTTAACTCATTCCTTGTCATTCCTATCCATCATTATCATAGATGAGAGATCAAGGAATCAGAGATGAAATGATGTCTTGCGTAATGCATCACATTTCTACTTTCTTAATCAAGTCATGCACACTCGATCTGGCATCTTCTGTAGGCAACACTCCTTCTGCTGCAACCTCTACATAAATCTCACTGTGAGGATTTGTAGAGACCTCGGCAGGGACCGCGGTAGGGACAGGTTGATTGGATATTTCATCAGACATGGTTGATTACCAGAATTCAGTGCAGTGAGATACAATGGTACAAGTGGGGTAAAGTGGGGAGTGAGCGGCCCTCTCTGCGTAGGGTGTGCTGGCTGTCTTAGAATAGACTCAAGAGACTCGGCATCTCTGGAAGCTCTAAATAGGAAGGGGAGGAGAGCTCCGATCACTCAGTTGGGTGAAGGGACCTGGAAACTCTGGATCTAGGGTGGAGGGAACTGGCAACTCTGGATCCGAGGGACTTGAAAATGAGGGAGGGAAATTTATGGAAATTTGGTGGAGGAATCTGCCATGGCTGGATATAGGTTGAGGGAGGGACCTGTCATCTTTGGAAATAGAGTGGAGGAGGGACCTGACTTCAGTTAATTTACAAGGCACTACTCAACGGTATAGAGCCTACCATGTATTTCTCCGTGGCTGGCTGTGTATGAGTCCCTACACGGTTAACCCTTTCCTCCCCTCCAGGGTCCTGAAGCACTCTGTGGACGCCACCTACGAGGACGAGGGCCCCAGCCCGGGATTCCGCATGGAGACGTCTATCTTCTACGTGGTCTACTTCGTGGTGTTCCCCTTCTTCTTTGTCAACATCTTTGTGGCTTTGATCATCATCACCTTCCAGGAGCAGGGAGACAAGGCCATGTCGGAGTGTAGCCTGGAGAAGAACGAGGTGGGAGAGTGGCTAGTGATGTATGCACCATGCAAACCACTGCTTTTGCTCCTGGCTGTGATGCCAGGAATAATCTGAACCCCTAACCCTAACCCCCCCAAGTGCCACTATATATCCATCGAACAGTGTGTAAAAAAACATCTTAAAACATTCACACAATTTTTATTTAACATTTTTTTAACCAGAAAGTCCCATTAATCTCTTTTGCTAGAGAGACCCGGCCAAGGTAGCAGCCGTACAAAGTGATTAATCACACTTTAATATCTATACATTACACAGACACACTGATTATTGCTGGAGCAGCACTAGTTTCTGAACATGTTTGTCTCTTTCATCATGGCTGTTGTCTTCACTCACCGCTTATCAATGCCAATCAGAGCACCTGCTAATCCAAATTATATCTGCCATGATATTAAAGCAAATTATATCTGACGTGACTTCAAGTTCCCTCAGACAGAATAAAAAGTAAGAACCAGCTAGTTTTATTTCCTCCACTCTCTCCGTTTCCACTTCCCAGGGACTTAGAACCACACAGTGGGTTTTTTTGTCTAGAAAGTACTGGCTAGTGATCACAGAGACTCAGTTTGCAGTCTCGTCTTTTGATATTGAACAGTCAGAAAACCCTCCAGTGGATTGCCAGTTATCTTTGATGTTTTTAAATTTGATTTCCAAAGTTTTTTCTCTTTTATGCGCGTAGAGAAGTTGCAGCATTGGAGAGAATTCTTGAAAGGTTCAGAATGATGAACGATATGTTGGTTTCAGCATTCAACATTATCTCTTACGTAACACACTATTGTTTCTTTTCTTTTTTTTGTTTCTTTCTCTTTCTTTATGTCAAACAGAGGGCTTGCATTGACTTTGCCATCCATGCCAAGCCACTGACTAGATACATGCCAGAGAACAAGCAGTCCTTCCAGTACAAGATGTGGAAATTTGTGGTGTCACCTCCATTTGAGTATGCCATCATGACCATGATTGCCCTCAACACAGTCGTACTGATGATGAAGGTCAGTAATTCTTCCTGTAGGCCGAGTGCCACTGCCTCAAATCGTATGTGATAAAATATCTTTCAGTAGTGTTTTGGATTTTGAAAAGCCATTTTTTCATACATCTCATTGAATCATTTCAATTTAAAGCCCCTACACTCCAGACTTCTTAAGGCGGAGAAGCAATTAGGACAACAGAACCGGTCTGGTGTTGAGACATAGTCAACATTGTATCAAACAAAATCAAACAAAATACCACATTGCCACATTTTAAGCCTGCCAAGAAATGACAAGCGCTTGTGTCTTGGCAGTTATTTTACTGATCCACTCAAAGTGAAAAGCCCCAGCAAAACAGTTAGCTCGGCTAATGCTAGCTGCTATCAGAGTGATGCTCTGCTACAGCTGTCAAATGTTATTTGAAATCAAGGGGCAAGAAGAATGTAGCAGTAGAAAAGTGAGAATATGGGAATTCATATCTTATGAATCACTTATTGATAGGTTGTTTTAAAGACTGGCATCATCTGTGCTAATATTAGTCTTGAAACTTGCTGGCCAACCTCCAGGTATTGATTAATGCAGTACTCCCTGAGTGAGGGACCCAACATGCTGTTTATAGTGACACACCATTGCATTAACGGATCAGTGGTTAGAGCACAGCACAGTGCCGTGATCCATAGGGGAAGAGGACTTTATCTCTGTTCAGTCAGTCTGGGAGCAGTTTCAAAAGCTGCTCACATACAAGTATCGATTACTTCTGGGTGCCTTGACACGTGGGATTCAGAGAGGAAGAGTTTCTGTCTCTTGCATGTGTCTGAAGCACCTTAAACAGAGAAACTGTTCTTCCTATTGAACCTGACAGAATTTTTTCAGTGTCCTTTTTTTGTCTCCTGCCCCCTCAGTTCTACGGAGCTCCAGACCTGTACGAGGCGATGCTGAAATACCTAAACATCGTCTTCACTGCCCTCTTCACGCTGGAGTGCATCCTCAAGATTATCGCCTTCGGTCCACTGGTGAGCTGTCAAAAAAACCACACAGTACTGTGCTCGACACATACTCACCAATATTACACTGTGGTATTGATTTTCTGATTACACACATCAGAGAAAACCTCTTTGCGTATGTGAAACAGGCAAGGAAATAGATTTTGTGCTCAGACTGACAGTGACTACTCCATTAAATTGCTTTAAATTTGCTCCTGGGGCAAGTTAATTAAACCTTGTCCCTGTGAATCTTAAAATGTTGAACAAAATCTCATGCAGCTGCGGTCTCAAGTGCCAGCATTAGAGACTAATAGGGTCTCTCTAAATGATGAAAAACTGATATAGAGCCGCACACAGAGAGAAACCTGGAAGACTGTGTCTTGATGGATTGCGGGTTTATTTGTGTAGAAGTACATTAGCTAGCTGGCTGGTGCCCAGAGCTAACAGGGATAGCAGAGGATGTGTTGTATGCCGGAGAACAAGCGGTGAGTCAGGCAAAGTGCAAAGTGACGTTTGAGTCTCAAACAGAGGGGTGAAGGAAAGTGGAGTAGTGAAAGAAGAAGGGATGAGCGGACGGAGATAAATCTTCTCCAGTCAACGTGGGGCCGTCTGGCCTGCAGCGAGGCATTTCATCTCTGGCTCCGTTCCATTTACAAGGCCCATTTATTAAATAGCTTTCTTCACACCCCGCTTACCTCCACCTGTTTGGCTGTTAAGCCCAGACGGATGGGCCCATGTCTGTTGGTATAAGCACTTGGCTCCCGCCTCTCCAGAAGATCCAGAGCCAGGCGGCCAAAAAAACAACCTCTGCCCTCAGGGACTGAATTGAATTCATCTCTCTTAAGAGACCGATGCCATGGGTAATAGTTTATGCAGTAGATGCAGGGGATTGTGTCAGCGTTTGTGTGTGTGTGTGTGTGTGTGTGTGTGTGTGTGTGTGTGTGTGTCTTTCTGTGTGTGTGTGTGTGTGTGTGTGTGTCTGTGTCTGTGTGTCTGTGAGTCTAGGAAATAAAACGGACGTTCACTCATATAAATAATCATATTTGGTTATTTCTAATAGACTCCTCATGCCATGGAAAATAATCTGAATTCAAAGTTTAAATATTAACTGGCGAGGTCAAAGAAACGCGGTTGCTATGTCTTGGTTTTGTGGAGCTGCATTGATTTTTAGAGAGCTAATTTGTTGGCATCCAAGCGTCTGAATTGCCATATTTTCCTATGAAAGCGATGGTGATTTTTCTGCTTTAGTCATGAAAGCGTGTGTAGGTATTCCTTACCGGCAGAGGGCAGCAACACCCCCGATGAGTGATAGTAAAGGGGACAAAATGAAACGCCTCGAAGAAGAAAATCACTTCCGTCTAGTCAAACTGCTGGTGCTGTCGACTGTTGACTGTCAACGGACCGTACTGCGGGTTGTCTCTGCATTATAACGTTACGAAATGGCAAAAAAGAATGACAAAAAGCGAGAGAAAATCAGTGTCGCCAGTGAAGTAAGACATTTTCTTGTCTTTTGAGCCGGGAGGGGGGCGGGGGGGGACTGCAGACTTAACGCCGTACTGTAACTACAGCTGAGACAAGTTTCGTTCATTCTCAGCCTCACATTTGCAGCCTTCTTTGATGAACAGTGTGTGTCAGTCCCATCGGTTTACCCTGACTCTGTGTGTGTGTTTTTTTTGTTCAGATTGATCGTGTGGAAGAGAGGCGGTCGCGTTGTAAGGAGAACCTGGAAAGGGCAGAGTTCAGAAAGAGACGCCAGAAGCTGTCTGAGAGAGAAAGGTGAAGAGGGTGATGGTGATGATCATGATGATGAGGGTGGTTGTCAGCAGCAGAGATAGCTGCCCTGTCAACACCTCGTTTTATCAACATCAACATTTTCATTCATGACTTTTTCATGTGGCCAAAGAGTGAAAACCTTTTTTTTTTTGTAATGATGATTTTTTTTGTTTCCTTCTGTCCTCCCTGTTTCATCATTTCTGCTCCACAGACAAGAACTGGAAGATGAAATGGAAATCATGAACGAGAGGGTGCAAAAGTTAGGTGGGCCTACAACAAACAGACACAATCCATCGCTTTACCCAGGGTTCCCACTGGTCATGGAATATCGGGAATATCAGGGAATTTAGAGAGGTGCATTCAAGACAGGAAAAGTCATGGTATTTGATAAATCCTCTGGGGAAGTCATGGGATATTATTGAATTTTACAAAAGGGTCACTCTATGGAACATAGCAGAGGGTATTATACAAGTTGTTTCACACGTTCATTGTATTTAACAACATTAACAAACTAGGAAGCACTCTGACTTAGTTATGGAAAGTCATGGAATTTAACATTAGGGCCACAGTGGGAACCCTGTTATCATTCTTAACTGTACCTTTAATCTTCCATGCATTGCTAACAGACCATTTGCAGGTTTAGTGGACCCTCCCGATCGAATAATACAGCTTTTACCCTTTTCTTTTCTAGATAAGGAGCTGGAGACTTTAAGAGGAGAGAACCGGAGGAACATGATGCTGTCAGTCGCGCTACTGGCTGTCAGCGCTCTCTTCTACTACGTCTTCATCTACAACGAAGAAGACTTCTCATGATATCGCCCCAAATCCTTCCATTGTCATTCTGTACGATATCACCTATTGCTCTTTAGGGAGCGACAAGGAAGGACACAGTGTTAGAAGACGCCAGAAATGGGAGTGCGGTGCATGCACAGGGATGAAAAATGATTATTGTTAATCTGTCATACCCCAGTTTTGACTCCTGGTGGCATCGTTCCCTTGTTCTCTCCTAGTAATTACGCTGGATTTATCTAGCACCGACCAAAGTTTACTCAGGCAGCTTCGTGGACTGAAAAGCTAGTGTGTTTACCATGCTGTGTTTTCATCAGCTCCGTTTGCCTCTGTCAAGGTGGTTACAAATATTCCTCTGTACTCTGCAGTTTGATCAGGAAAGGCAGTGACAGATGTGATGAGTACCAGTTAATTTTCTCTCTCTGTCTCTCCCTAACAATGGTCTGGTGTCATGCTAAGTCATGCTCTACATAGGGCCGCTACTGAAAGCACAAGTATACTGTGACATCTAGCTATGATCAGATATTGATTCTCACGCTTTGGTTATGTTTAGGATTCAGCGTCGTGACCATTGTGGCGATTTACTATGAGCTTTGCCTGATTTTAATAACTAAACCAATGGTTTATCAGTTTATGTGTCGAAGTGATAATTTGTCAAAGCTTATGGTGCCAAATGAAGTCCCCTTCGGCCTTTTAAGTAACATGTAAATAAATATGTTTTACACATCAGTTAAATGGATCAAAATGTTCATATTCATAGCTTTGCTCTCACCATAATTGTTCATGTATATTTATATAGTTACAGTGCAGAAGTGTTTTGATGTTGATGCTGTTCATTCACTGCTTCCCACTGTTTTAGTAAGCATACAATGAACAATAGAGGGGCATGAGAAATTGAATTATGTTTTTTTCCCCCACAAAAGACTATATAAAGGGTTTCATTTCAAGATACTTTTTATCCATTTTGAAAACATGTTGCTAGCTGCCACTTGAAATTTATCAGTAGCAGCTTATCAGTAATTTATTACCATTTAAAAACAAAGTTAATCTTGCAAGCAAAGTACTTCAGATGACTTAAGTAACCCAGTAACCCATAATGTGCCTTACTTTCATGGCAGTGATTCATTTGTCAGTATAGGTGTCCACAAGCGTTCCAACCCACCCACAATAATAAAAAAAAAATAATAATGCAACATAAGACCAAAACAAAATGGATGGGAAAAACGTTCAGAAGAGGAGCTTTATTCAAGGCAAGGAGTTAACCTCTACTCAGTCCCACTGTTATGACATGGCAGCTTTGCCACTAGTGGGCGCTCCAGGGACAAGACTGAAAAATCGACAAGCTTTCTGTCTGAGCAGATAAAAAAGTAGGACCTCATTCCCAGTATCTGCTCTGGTCTGTAGAACTGTTGCCATTCTAGTTGGAGATACAACTCCAAGGCCATTTTCTATTCACCCAACTTTCCTTTTACTGTAGAGAGAGATACAAATGTATGTTGAAGTTTAAAGTTGGGGGTCACCTGAACGGAGGATCCAGGGAGTGAATGAGATGTTTTTGCTGTTGATTTGCTGTTCTTGGTAGAATCAATTCCAAGGACGCACCTTGCACACATTATCATCAAACTAGATGGTAAATGCACTGCATTTATATAGCGCTTTTATCCAAAGCTCTTTACAATGTATGCCTCTCATTCACACACTCACACACACTCACACACACTCACACACACACACCTACCATGCAAGGTGCTCGCCTGACCATCGGGAGCAATTTGGGGTTCAGTATCGCCCCAGATGGCTTGTTAGTGGATATTAATGGTCACAGACATCTCTACTTCTAAATGTTCCTGATGGTTGAAAATATATTACTTGGCAATCATATAGCTGGGCTTTGCAATAATATAACAGAGGGGCCAGTTTTCAGTGCCCTATCTTTGAATATAACTTTCTTTGCATAGGATGGTCAATCTGTCATTGTACAAGTTTAGAGATCTTTTGTTGTGGTGAGAATTTTACTCCATAGAATTTGATCAAATAAATGTTTGTGTACAATAACAGTCCTACACAGGCAGCGTAGGCAAGTGTAAACAAGCCCAGCACGCTGCACTTCTGTGGGAATCAAAAGATCGAAGGAGGAGAAATGGAGTAATTATGGCCACTGAATATGTTATGGAAGATTTGAAAATGTTCATTTGAAAGATAAGTGAGTTGAGAGTTGTCATTCCCAGTAAAACAAAGCCATTCTGGACTTTACCTCTGATATATTGTTGATATATTTAAAAAGAGACCATGCCTAAATATGACGATTTACAAGAACCACCACCTCAAAAAGGGGTTGTATGTTCATTTTCAGGGGCACTCTTGCTTTCACTTGAGTTTTTTTCTACACAAACATTCTGACTTGAGTAAAATATAAAAAGTAGCAGTTCTACTTCTCTTGTGTGCAGTTTCCCATTTCATGACAGTGTGTTATCGTTGAAGAACATGACTCATTGCAAATACAAACACACAAGGAAATCCGCCTGAGCATTGAAAATGTCAAATGTCACTTTTGATTCCTTTTGTTCCAAACCAGGAAGATGTTTGAACTTCCCTACTGGACACCAACGTTCATTGTCTGTACTTGACGTAACAGGGCAAGCTTCTGAAACCTTCAATTCAAAACACCACTGAGTTGAGCGTGTTTACATCCCTTTCCTCTCTAGCAGTAATTTCAACAAGCCTGAGGTATACATGGTTAATCCTCCTCAGTGAGGTGCAGATAAACCCATGTGAATGGATGCTTACGGGATTCCTTTGCTGTAATGCAAATCCAATTGTGAATTTCAACTGTGAAATAGAACTGCGAGAATCTCAGATAAACACACACACACACACACACACACATCTTGTCAAGTCCACACGCTGTTCCAGAGCTTGGCATCAGAATACAGCTTGCCCAGAGAACAAAGTATTTACAACCTCTGGACAAGTATTTACACTGTGTCACACCATTTTATGTTTCGGCTCCGTGCTCCTATTACTGTGGATGTACGTGAATCAGTTCAGCTTTTTAATGATCATGTTCCTGCTACAAAATTTACAAAATTACATTTTATGCATTTAGCATTTAGCTCTCTTGACATGCAACAAGTGTAAAACCAGCATGAGCTTAAATTCCTAAATTATAAACATTACAAGCAGCCAATAGTGAGGAGCGTACGCACAGCACCCAGACAATAGATGTAACCCATAGTCCTGTGTCCCTACAATGACCATGCACGATTTTATCACCTCCAGGACCACGTTACATTACATTAGTCAGCATCACTGCAGCCAGAGGGCAGAGGGCAGGTCATGGGCCGGAGGGCAGGACTTGGACCCCGGCCTGGAGGTAGAAGGGACGCAGCTCCATTAGTAGCCTTGTGCACCAGCACCAGGGTGTACGATTCAAGAGAAGGAGGGCAGTAGGAAAATAAGCAGAAGCATAACAAATTGCTCATCCCAATGTGGAAAGGCTGTAGCTGGAGCGTGATGATTTAAAGCCGAATCGATAACCCAGTGCCTTGTTTACTCATTTGCCCATGCAACCACGTATTGTATATCTCCTGGGAGTAATTTAGAGCCAATCGTTGAATTCTTATAGAGATACACTGAGAAAAGAAAAAGTTGACAATAACATATCTGTGATGTTCATGGGTTGCATACATGTGAGTGTACATTAAGACTTTTTGACTATAAGCTACAATTTGATCTCTCCAAATACTTTTGCTACTTTGAATTGGGGAACAAATAGATCTTTAGCTTTTTATCTGTTCAATACGCCTGCAAATACCCTCCAATTAGAGCAGGAAATCTGCCCTTTAACCTCATTTCACAAAGAAATGGTACATAATACGGTAGTACAAGTACAAACCTAAAACCTCAAACAGAATGTATCATGCTCACTGTACCTTGAAAACAGCCTTCACACACACTCCCCACGTCATGCCATGTTTTTCTGAGAAACCAGAGGGAGAGGAGTGCATGTCCCCCAAGCCAGGTTTAGGCTGGTCCTATCTGCTCTCACACACACACACACACACACACACACACACACACACACACACACACAGACAGATGCACATGCACACCCTCCCACACATGCTGTCAAGTATCCCCTGACGAGTTCTGGTAGGAGGTAGACCATTAACAAGCTCTAAAGCCACACACTCATACAACCCTGTGTCCACACGTGCGCACCCAAACACACACACTCACACATTAGTGTTTGAACAGACACAGGCAGCGGAGGGGAGGGCAATGGGGATAGCTTTAATTGCAAAGCAGATTTTATGTGGGAGAGGTTTGTCACTGTTTTTGCAAGAGATAACGTGTGTGTGTGTGCACATGATGCTGGAACCATTATGTGCAGTGTCTAACAACCGTCATGTATTTGGTTCCAGGTCTTCCAATGGCCTTCCTTGAAACCATCACAACAGAATAGGGAGCACCGGTTGAACTGACAGAGAAAGAAAGCTCACTATTGATTTTTTGTTTTTGTGTGTGTGTGTGTGTGTGTGTGTGACAGACCCAGAGAAAGAGAAACAGAGATTGTGTGTGACTGACTCCTGTCTAAAACATAGTTCAGAGATAAAACAGTGAGACCAGTGTGAGCCGCCTCTATCCCAGCGAGGGGTAAACATTGCAGTGGCAGCACTTTGATATTAATATGAAAGAAACCCCAGAAGGGAAGTAGAAATGAGCAATTTGTTTGATTACACAATCAATAACACCACAGCCTTTTTCCATCGAGCTAATGGCTAACTCAGTAATAGTAATGTGCCTATGGAAAGTATTTGTAATTAATATTATTAATGAGTGAATCATTGCACAGTGTAATTTAGTAATTGCCTGGAGTGCTGCTCAGGTCTGCGCTGCCCAAGCATCACATCATTCAGTCTAATGGATGTGATACCAACGTGAAGGGCACCACAGACGAACTTAGCACTGTTAATAACATAAAAAGAGGCTATTTACCTTTTGAGAACAGACATAGAGGATTTAGACATTTGTTGTATCTCTCGACTCCTGTATTACGCAACGAGTTATCGTTGTTTGTTCAGCACTGGCGTTTTCCCTAGGACAGACAAGCGCTGTCCATGGTGCTGAAACTGTGCCTGTTAGTCATCTCAGTCACGTTTGAGCACCGCGGGTACCGAGCGGCACTCTGGCTTCAGTGATGCTGACCGCCTTTAAAATGAGTGTGGAGATGATAAAAGTATAGAGGAAAGTCAGAGAGGAAGGCGTGTGCTTCATACCCCAGGGGGAAATGGTGGCCCAGAGGGTAGAGAAGAAGGGCTTGTGGGTGGAGAGGCGCTGGTAAGGGTGGAAGTAACCAATTACAATGACTCTTGTGACTGCAAGTGAGTAGCTTTTGTGTACTTGTACTTTTCTGAGTATTTTTGAAAGCGGTCACTTTACTTTTACTTGAGTGTGCATCCATTACACATTTTGTGGGATCTCCCTCTTAAGCATTACATCAGAAACTGGCCAATAGTGGAGCCATTCATTCAGGAGAGGAGAGAAGATCTACTCTACTCTAATCTACTCTAAACTCCTCTCAGCCCTTTATTTGAATAGATCACATCTAACTATGCTCTCTCTCTCTAAAAATGCTCTCTAAAAAACATAACTTTTGCTCTGAGTACATTTTGACTTTTGACTTTTACTTAAGTAGTTTTTTCCACCGGTTGTACCAGGAAAGCAGCATACCTACTCAGCGTTTCCTGCATAAATCCACACATTAGAGATGGAGCTTGCACAATATGGTGCTGTGATATAATCAGTTTAATGATCCAATCAATATGTGATATTTCATACATTTAGGCTATAAATGAGTCGACCTTATGAACCGTAGGTGGTGATGATACACATAAAAACATCTGTTCCAGTGGATAAATTACACCGTCAACAAACAGCTCCTGCTCTGACTGAACAGGCTGTGGTAGCTTAACCCCACCAATTCAGTCTGAGGGGGCTGCAAAGCTTTCACGCTGTACCTTGTTACAGTTGATACCGAGTGAGTGAGAGTTCTGATTGGCCGACTCCCGTTTGAAGATTAACCACTCACACCGGTATGTATGTCACTTAGCAACACATGTTCAAGGACTGAAGGACTGGCGGAGGAATAACTCAAAGATTTATTGAACAATTGTGTTATTTTTTATTATAGTGGTGTTGTGCCGTCGTTTTATAAAAGCAATAACACAGCTTGGCGTGTAAAAAACGTTTAAAGGGAGAAGGTATGAGGGTCCAATCATGTCAGTCGGGCCGCCTGACACCCTGAACCAATGCCTGTATAAACAGCCTGCCAGATAAATCGCTGTGTTTGTTCCAGGTGCATTCAGAGTCTTTACAATATAGCCTAAGGGAGAGCAGAGGGACTCATAATCACACATCTCAATCTCTCTCTCTCTCTCTCTCTCTCTCACACACACACACACATGCACACACACACAATGAACAAACAGGATTCAAATGTGTCTAGGTGCAAATTGAAGCTATTTTCCGAGCCAGGGTACTTGCTGCCTCAATGTGTCATTAGTCTTTTCAAACAGACCCACCTGCACTCCAGAGGAAGAAATGGATGGGAAGAGAGTGAGAGAAAAACAAGTCATGTGTAACACAAGGACGTTTTCAAAGAAAATACAGTTGAGACACGTGAGGGATCCTGTTTGCATTCATTTTATTCATGTATTCCTCTTGTAGAAAATGTACATCATAGACAATACAATACAAAATAGAAAATGACCCACGGTACTGACAAGTACAAACTTTTGAAACACAATAGGCCTATGCAATACTGATTTGGCATTTCAAAAACATTGAATAAAGTGCAAGATTTCCATTCCATTTCTTGTAAGTACATTCGCAGGTTTGTTTTGTCTTTTTCACAAAAGTTCTTGTTCACAGCATTTAGAAAATCTCATCCTAAATTGTGTTGAGACATGTTAAAGTGCAGATATGCGTGAGATATACATTTTTAGCATCACATCTCCTTGTGTCAGTAAAGCATTCACTGTCAACTGTAAGCAGATTGTCAATGGTCACACCATGGTTTCTCTCTCGCTTGCTCTCTTTTTGCACAGCCACAGACTCACTCTCTCTTTCACACACTCACGCACACACATACACATACACACACACACAGCCCTAGACTTCGCTGGGTGATCTGGAACGGTAGGCCCCTTTGGCTTGAAAGCAGCCACAGAAAAGCATGTAGAGGGAGCGCTGGATCTCCGCGTTTCGGTAGGCGTAGATAATGGGGTTGATCATGGAGTTGTAGGTAGCTGGCAGCAGCGTGGCGTACGTGTACACCGATGGGTACTCCCTCTCCCCTACCAGGCAGTAGATGGCGAAGGGCAGCCAGCTGGCACCGAATGTCCCCAAGATGATGGCCAAGGTGGAGACCCCCTTCTTGGTGGCCATGTAATGCGACGTGGTGAAAAAATGCTGCTGAAGGGCGATCTGGTGGGCGTGGCGGCACACGATCTTGCAGATCTTGAAGTAGAGGGTCAACATGAGCACGAAGATGACGAAGAAGGAGGTGGCCAGCAGGGTCACGTTGT
This sequence comes from Gephyroberyx darwinii, assembly GCA_900660455.1. Lineage (NCBI taxonomy): Eukaryota > Metazoa > Chordata > Actinopteri > Trachichthyiformes > Trachichthyidae > Gephyroberyx > Gephyroberyx darwinii. Next base: position 28,552 of record CABFOQ010023923.1, read on the forward strand.
ACCGGGTCAGAGGGCGGACGATGCTGCAGGAGGCTGGTTCATCTAGACAGTTCCAGCCGAGCACCGGCAGCAGGCCCAGGCACAGAGACACACCCCAGGTCCCCACTAACATTAGGTGTACGTACTGCAGGGTCTTCTCTGAGAAGTACGTCAGGGCGTTGTACAGAGAGAAGTAGCGGTCCACTGTTATGGCCAAGAGGCTGCTGATAGATGCAGTGAAAGAGGCCACCAGGAACCCTACAGTGATAAGGCTGATAGTCTCAGACGAGATCACATACTGAAACACAAAGTTTAGGATTAATCCCATGCCGGCCAGCAGGTCTGCTGTGGCCAGGCTCCCGATCAGCACAAACATGGGCGTCCTCAGGGTTGGAGTGTAGAAGATTATAGCCACCACTATGGCGTTTTCACAGGCAATGACAGTGCCTGACATGCAGAGCATGATGTCCCACGGGTTGATTGTGAAATCTAACGGGGCAGTGGAGAACTCCAGGCTGCTGTTGTGCTCTGGAGACTCCATCCAAGGGAGAGATTCCCCAGCCACGGGAGCTGCAGAGGAGTCGTTGACCACCAGTGACTCGTTCATGTCTCCACACTGTCCTCGTCCTGCGGAGAGGAGGAGAACAAGCAGATTGCGGTTTGTTAATGATAATGTGATACTTCACTGAGCCACCAAGGAACATTTTCTTTCTACTTGCACAGCACCCCTGGAGCTGGTAGGGAGTCTTGCTCAAGGACACTTCAGCAGGGTGGAGGCTTGCCTATATGGGAGGCTTAACAAGCTCCTCAGGTTGAATGACGGTCTCCCTACTCACTACGCCACACTGCTGCGTGTATAAAGCAAATACCTCCGAATTTTTTTTACAAGTACCTATGATATATTACTGTTAGGAGATTATAGGCTCAAACTTTGACTGTTTTATAGGAAATCTGTCAGATGGAAGGGAGTCAAACTGCGAGCAGTAAAAAGTTGAGCGCTGTCCATGGTGCTGAAACCTCGGCAAGTCTAACCATAGAAAAGATGAAATACTGAAAACTGACAAAAACCTAACACCATCCGTGACATCAATGCCCTAATTCACTATCATTTCCCTAGAATATTCCTATATGGACTGTCTGTGCTCCTGGATAGTGAGTTTATAATAACCTTATTGTACTTTAAGGTATTTATTAAATTATTAAATGTGTTAGGATAGGACTTTCTGTGATGTAATCTTTAGACTTATAGTACAGTAGCTGCATACTATTGAAGAGTGAATTCTTGCTGCGATATCTGTATAGTATCCTTCTAAAAATATATATATATATTATGCTATGCTATGTTTTTCGCGAGTTCATTTGTATTCGTATATCCACCACACTTCTTGGGAGAGACTATATAGTAAAATGAAACACTGAAAACCGACACAAACCTAACACCGTCTTTTACATCCGTAGAGTTCATTCTTATATTGCTCATTCTCCTATCTGGAACAAAAAAAAACACGTTAAAAATGCATACCTCAGTGAGTGAGCAGATGTGAAATTAGAGCCCCTCGTCCAATAAAAGCGACAACCGTCCCCTTTCTCGCTCCTTTGGACCCTCTCAAGTGAACCCCCTTGATTTTGTTCTGTTTCCCACGCATGGGAGAGACGCCCAGGGCAGGGGTGACGTGAAGCATTGGCCGGTGTTCAGCTCGGTGTGGAAAGTGAGGAGGAGGAGGGTGCAGGGGATGGAGCCACGCGGAGTAAGGACCGACCGGAGGGACGCGCGGTAGGGCTATAAACCCAAGTGACGTCAGGACAGGAGAGGGAGGGGCGGCAGAGATGTGACCAGTGCTACTACTAGACTTATTTAATTTCTATTATTTCTAAAGCCGAATGATTATTGATTATTGATTATTCATTTAATCTTTCAATAATGTTTCAATAATGACTTCTTCATGTAAAGGCCTAATGCATGCCAGAGATTCCCCTACTACTGAATCAGTTGGGTGGGTCACCCCCACCTCTAAGGATTGGCTTACACTAAAACAATTTCATTACTCTGGGTATCAATGGGGCGTTTTAGTGTCCCATGGTCTAAATGATGTTTCAGAGGCTTTTCCACCCTGACATGATCAACATTCTGGGGGAAACACAGAATATCTGTATTTTTTGCATTGTTTGTCATGAAAATGGTCAAATTGAAGCATGTTAAATATCTGCGGCATCAATACCAAAATATCAGTATCTGCATCAGCCTTCAAAAACCTAGTAACACTAAACAATGTGTACACTACGAATCGAACACTACTAAACGAACACTACTACGAACACTACTAAAGCCTGATATGTGAGTTTCAGTGTGTGCATGAAAGAGTGAGAGAGAAACAGTGTGTGAGCGTGAGAGAAAGAGTGAGAAAGTAAGAAAGAGAGAGGGAAGACAGATAAACAGTCACTATCCATGGTCAAACAGGCTAATGCACTCTTGGAGAAATTACTGTAACAATCCTATATATCAATAAAATAAAAAATGGAGTATGGTAGATTACCCCCCTCAGTGCAGCTGTGTGTGTGTCCAGATCCTGTTTGATCTGATTTGTTTCTAAGGACTGTGTGTTCTGCATGCCAGCCACAAGTTACACTATTTCAGACACACACTCAATGGATGACACACACTTGATAGATGATGGGCTACCACACATCATTCAATAAGTCAGGTTAATATTGTTCCACTGGGAACAAACACCATGTACCAAACACCGTACTGTCTGTACTGGTGTACCTCTTCTTTTCATTTGCTATGGCCATCACTCCCATTCGCTTTCTGGCCAGTCCTCCTTCTTTGTCCGTCTTTGAAACACTTTTGCTATTCCCATCATTTCCATTGGTTTTATTTCCTTTTTTATTTTTGGTTTCCCGTCACCAGAGTGAGATGGGAAAAATGTGCTTCCATGTGTTGAAACACTGGATATACATTGAGCTCTTTAAATATTTGTACAGTGACACTGATGTTTTGGCTCTGTACTCTAATTACTTTGGATGTGAAATGAGACAATGATTAACTTTATTTAAACATATTTTCAGTCAGATCAGATCAACAGCTCAAGAAGGAGGACCATTCAACTGGTCTCCCCCATATAAAGGTGTCAAAAGCATTTAGGCATATTTATTAAATTTAGTGCAGTAGTTACTATTTAACTGGCTAAGTCAAACTTATAAATGACTTATAAATGCCTGAAATTAAAACATTGACTATTTCCACTACATTTGTCTCCCCTAGCCCTATCTTCTGCTTTCAACTCAATGACAAATTAAATAGCCTATGAGCAAATCCATACTTAAGTGAATGGCTCCTTTAACAGTATAATTGAATGTAAACAAAAACATAGCACACACACACAGAGAGAGAGAGAGAGAGAGAGAGAGATTCAACATAGTAATATCTCAACCAATGATGGTTTCCAGGCAACAGCGGTTGTTTTCCCACCTTTGACTGGAAGATTTGTGTGAGGGGTCTCATTAAGGCAGTTGTAGATACAGGGGGGATGAACTTCATTCACAATCTAGCATCCCTTTGCGATTGTTTTCTGTGATGGCATAAACAAAAATTGAATTTTCACAAAAAAATAAACACACCGCTGGCTTCCCACAAAACCTGACACACAATCATGATTTTACCCAGGCCTAACTTCAACTCTTGAAGTTTGCATAAAAAGGAAACTTGTTTTTATGGTTTTGCCAACAACACTGCATAGCAATAGCAGTTGCTACATGCACTTAATCATCTGTGTGTGCCGAGAGGCTCCGCTGTAATGAGGCACCTACAATTAGCCCAATAACATGGAGAAAACACGTAAACACCCCTCCACAGCTATTTACCCGGGAAGACCTGAGTGCATCTCCACTTAGCCGGAGAAAGGGTAATTTACAAAGCAGCAGACAAAAGATTCAAACCATGGAGGGGGTAAACAATGGAAAATAAACATTGCTTTAAGAAGGGTGATGGTTTGGCAGGTTGAGAGAGAAAGGGAATATGAATTACAGTGCATGGGAGCATTAAAGAACAAGTGGAGGTAGAGGAGCACCTTATGAACAGAGTAGAAGTAGGAGGAGTGGGTGGAAGATGGAGACGAAATGGGGCTGTGACAGTTGAGTGGAGGCACAGAGGACCTTGACGAGTTTACTCATGATTGTGACCCACTTTCTACATCAATAGGTTCTGCACCTACACCCACTATTGTCCTCTGAAACACCTGACACACTCACCAGGTACTAAAAACAAAAAGAATGAAACACTTACAAAACCAGACCGGATTGATCACATAACCTGATAAAGTGTCAGACCTTTTGTAGTAGTTGTCATCATGACCTAAAATGAAATAAAAAGCATTGCTAAAGGTCCACCGAGAGTTCAACACTAAATTATGTTGAAAAATTAACTTAACTGGCTACACTGACCTTTCGGGAAATTGGCTCGTTGGTCAATTTCCTTTTCCACGTTAGGATATTAGTACCACTAACATCATCTCTTGTGTGTCTGGTAGGAATCTCTGTCCTGTACATGTGTTACCATACTGTATGTGAAGTGCCCGTAGGCAACTAACATTATCTATCATCAGAGGATAGACCTTTTAGCAATCCAGAGTTTCTTTTTCTCCTCTCGTCACGTAAAGAGTAGGTTGATCAACGGGTCAATTTCCCCAAAAGTCGTCTGGTCTTTTACAAAGCCGACGAATCTAAAGAAATGTTCTAAAATGAAAAAATAAATTGGCACTGCCAAATATACCCTGCAAAGCCAAGATGTCATCCAAACTGACGTCTTGTAGCTGAAAGATTGGGGGGGGAAAATCACACATACAGTGATTGAAAAGGATTGTTAGTCCTTACTGAAGTTTTTTTTTAATATACTAGAGGGCCTCCTCCTCCTCCCCATTTGTAGTTTCCAAATTGTCCAATGATTTTCTCTTTTCACAATGGTAAACCTTCCAGGATGCAAGTCACTATCAAGTGCAGACCTTATCCAAAACAACCCTAACTGTTAGGTCCACTAGTGTATACTATGTTAAGCAGACAAGGTAGAGGGGGAAAGCAAGCCACCCTGTTGCCTTCCCTCTGACCGAAATGCCCCCTTCTTCTTTCAACCAACCATCTGAAGCATCACAGACCTAGAGAGATGTCTGCATCCCCTCTCCTGCTTTTATTCAGACATAAGGGAGAGACAGCAGAGAAGGCAAACAAGCATCCCGAGCTCATCTGCGGGTCTCATCCGGCTGTAAGGGAAAGGAAACAATGTAGAAAAGTAAAGGAAGCTTCCTGGGCCCATTGAGATGCCCCCATTTCTTTCCTTTCTTCACATAGACGTGAAGGTGTCATTCTCGATGTTACTCTGGAAATCTGCAGGGTATTCTTACCTCTCCCGGCAGTGTTGTGGGTTAGTTCTCCTCTTGACTTTATAGTGGCTTAATAACACCTAAAGGCTTTTTTGCTTTAACTCGTCTCTCATTCTCTATCACATACTGCGAGCCATCCCCTCTCCTCCCTTGCATGTCATCTCCCTCTTTTTTTCCCTCCCTCTTTCCCCCGTGCACAGGCTCACAAGGCATTGATGGAGCGACCGATGATCAGTATGTGTGAATGTGTAGGTGAGAGAGGGGGTAGAGAATAATATCTGAATGTGAAATTATGAGTGATTATGTGTATAGAAGTGTGCGCGCAGGGCACTTATAACCATATTTCACATTTCACACCAGTGGCTGAAAAATTGGGTACCTAGAGGGCGAGTGAGAGGGAGGGAAAGAGAGCGAGGGAAAGAGGGTGTTGATGGACAGTACAAAAGATGATTCATGATAGGTGAAAAGAAATGAAAGAGGGACACAGGGGAGAGTAGGATAAAGAAAAGTTAAGAGTTCGGTCTGACGACTACCTATCGCTGCATGAAAGGAACAATACACGTAGAAACAATGACAGACAACAGTGGATGGATGGAGCTTAGAAATAACAGTAGGAAAAATGACACTGACAATCGCTTGCTGGCATCTGCAATCCCATCTAGCAAGCGAGCAGCCAAAAACACACAGCCACATAAAGAGACCTCACACCAGTTAATAAATAAATGTTTAATTTAGAAGTGCTGGACATAAAAATCAGCTGACATCTCAGTAAGGCTTTCATATCAAACATCACACAATTTGGCAAACTAAAGACTGGGATTTGATAAAAACCACAATACCAAGGGGTCAGTGGTGTGTTATTTACGGAGGTATTGCTAGGAATAGATACATGCAGGTACTTGAGGGCAATCACTTTGTATACCTGGATAACTATCAAGTCTTATTGACCCTGACCCCAAATACTGGCAGATCGGATTGCTTTGACAACTGAACACCATTCACACTGTCAAAGGGATTATCCTGTTAGAAGACAATTTCTTGTGGTTGTGAACTTCATTTTATTTATTTATTTAATGAGTGAGCTGTTGTGAAAAACAGCAAATTTCAGGTTTGACCAAACCTATGTTGCTAAATAATAAATATAATCACAAAAATAATAATTTTGTGATTGATATTAAAAAAAAATAAACGGATGCAGGATGTTGGATGTTGACTCAACTGTGTGACTTAACACTGTTGGCTGACAAAGATCATCCAAGTAGGTTCTCTTCAAGAATGAAGAAAAGAATGACACTCCTCAGCGTCACCCTTGTCTTTTTGGAAATGTACATTAAAACGGGTGGCAAAGAACCAAGTGAAATGAAACTCATTCAGCACATAAATGACAATGTAAACTTTCAAGACAAAAGACCAAAACTGCAGCGACATGGCTTTTCTGTGACGCGTAAAAATACTGTGTCACTATAATGAAGAATTAAAGCTGACTCGTCCCAGAAATCTTCCAAAGAGGAAGCCATTTAGAAAAACAAACATTTAGTTAGATAAGTTGCTTTTGTTTTTAAAAGATTGCAGTTAAAATTAAACCAGGAGGGGAATTACATAATGCATAAATACAAAGCAACACACAGCTCGTCTGAGGGCATTAAGTCTGCATGAATAAAAACAAAATTAGATTTTGGATTTGAACTACTAAAAAAGGCAATGACGACTCTTCCACTTTTGGTAATTTGGTACAACTATAGTACATATGGGTTGTTCATGCACCATTATTATCATCATCACAGCCATTGACTTCTTCAGATTTTAAAAAAACTAAACAAAAAACATATTGGATCCAAAATGATTTTCCTGATCCAGGAAATGCCTTGAAGCTAAAAAAAGAAAATCTTAAGAGTCAACAACCCTTCCAGGTCTCAGAGCTGAATTGTTGTTGTGTGGCCACAGTGAGCACAGTCCAGACTGTGGTGTCCATTCTGCTACCACATATATTGGCAAGGGAAATCCAGTCTCACATGTATCTGTTCTTGATATACTCCCTGTACATCAACATGTCCTCCCTGCACAGAGCCCTCACTTGGCCCTGGCCAATCATCACATGGCTCTTGAACACATCGCGGCTGTCTCTGTCCACTTGTGGAGGGCAAGCGGCATAGATGCTGTCCTCCTGGAAGCGTGACACTGGCTCTCTGAGAGGGAGGGAGGAAAGAGAGGCAGATAAAGAGAGAGATGAGAGAAGGGTGTTGAAATCACCGGTGTACGAGACAGCAAAAATCATTTTAGATGAATGGAGCAGTGGAGTGTTTTGCCTCCACTGCTCCATTCATCTAAAATGATTGCCATGAAGTTCAAATGAACAAAGACAGGAGTGATAGGCTATAATGCGACCAAAACATCAGGAGAAGAAGAGGTGGTGAACAGGGACATCCTTTAGGGCAGAAAGACAGAATAGAGCTTTAATAAAAGCTATGAAGAGCGACGTTAATGGAAACCACACGAGGGCTGCCAAGACAGGCACTTTTGCAGTAGAATCACTCACATTTTCGTGGAAGCTAGAGTCTAAGCATGCCTCATCATCCTCAGGGTGTATTATCAAACTGCGAGCTTGTCAGGTCATCCAAGCAGTCTAGTCAACAGATGCTGCCCAGACACATGGCTGCCTTTCATACGAGCCTAGTTGTTAGCTGGCCGTCTCAGAGCCCGAAACGGAAGTCCTGATTGATCGACGGGAGCTCAGGGCTGATGTCTTCAGGACTGTACACGCATTCACGGCAACTCAAAAAGGTGGGAAGCGTCATCATCAAGCCTCAGCGTACAAGAGTACAGCGCTTGAAAGATGGTTGTTGTGGGGAAATGTGTGTTTTACTTCGTACAATACGAGTGAAAGGCAGGAAGGAGGCGCAGAAAGCATGGAGAACTATATCACAAACTAAATTCTACACATTTTTACACTAGTTGTGAGTTGTTCGAGCCAAAATGAATACAGACTTTATGAATTAGGGAATGTAACATGAAACAACATAAGATTGAAAGGTATGATGGAGTGTTTGAGCTATAGGTGAGTAAAATAACTCAACCTGGAGAATAATACCGCACTACGTAAGGAGTACAGAAGAGTGGAGAGGAGTGAGGTCACTATGTTGGCACAATTTCTAAATACACAACAATGTTTTAGGGGTATTTAATGTTCGATGTGGTGACCTGGTACACTGAGTTTCAGACAGTAAGTCATGTGTTGTACGGTCTGTTAATAGCTGGGGCTCTAAGTGCAGCTCCATGTTCTCAGCCTCTCTCCCCTTCGGTTTATGCTTTGAGTGGTGACCTGCAGTGACTCTTCCCTCACTGGAGCCACAGCACACAGTGGAGACCTCAGCGGTGCTGGAAGATAATCATCTCATGATCTCAAATCAAATATTTTACCACTGTGCTTCAAAACTAAAAATATAAAGTGTGGGCCCTTCCCTACTCAGAATAGCCCAAGAAATACTACTGACAATTGCTGTGTGTGTGTGTGTGAGTCAGAGACAAATGTCATCACACTAGATCAGTGGTCCTCAACTCTTGTCCTCAGGATGAAGAGGACCGCTGTTTTTCTGTTCTGCCAGGCAATTTTCATTCTAGCGGTCTAATCAAGGACTGATTTAGACCTGGAAGGGTGGAAAACCAGCAGTACTCTGGAGGCAGAATCAATAGAGTTCATCCATTGATTAATGCTCAACGGAAATGATTACTGTCTGCCTGTTGTGATGAAAATTGCCTTTTGTCTCCTTGAAAATATCTGACAACCTACTTTCTTTTCAGTGGTACACAAGAGTGTGTTGTTTTTTTGCATCTCTTTCTGTCTTCTCCTTCTACCTATCACTATGCAGAGAACTAGGAAGTGAATGTCGATTTGGGGTGACCTGTTCGCCTCTTAAGAAATGAGGGTTGCATTATGTCCATGTTCCCAAGAGAAAGATGAATAAAACCAAAGGATGTACTAGGAGGTGTGGAGTTTGTATGAGGAACTAAAAATACAACTTTTATGGGTTTATTGGTAGAGCAACTAAAGCTTGATAACATATCAAGCACACATAGAAAGCGGCAAACTGGCTGTGCAGCCAAGGAGACGTACTTTGGAAAAGGAAAAAAAAAATGCTCATTGCTCTTGGTAGTCTCACGTTTTTTTGGTCAAGGGTTGACCTTTCCAGCAGTGTTTGAGAGGAAACAACCAACTACACCTCACTGCCGCTTCTCAACATCAACCTGTTAGATCAATCATATCCCTTCTTTTTATTTTTACGTTTTTCCCCACTAATTGCCCAACTCCTCTCAGCTTAGCCTGTGCCTGATGGGTCAAAAAAAAAAAAAACACCTGCACAAAGGGAGGCGAGAGAGAAAAGGGCTCGGCAGGAGCGTCAACAAGGGTGGCTTAGAATAGCCCGCTTATGCAACATCTGACACACCTACTGGACCCCGTGGACCTGCCATGAGGACGAGAGTTGGATGGACGGAAAGATAAAGATAGAAGGAGACATGCAAAAAGAATGAGGTACAAAGATGGATGAAAAGATGTTTTGATTCGCTGCTCTCTGGGTAAGTGCCTCAAGTCCACACGTGCACACACAATTACCCAAAAGGACAGATATCTGAATGCGTGTCTGCCAGCTCATTTGTAATAACTTTGAACTGTGCCAAATCTTAACAGGCAATTTTGTCCTTGGATTGCAGCCGGAGGACAGTTTTATACAAGATGACATACAGTGGACAAAAATAGATCACGTGTGCCCTCCAAAAGGGCTATAGACACAACTGCACAACCCATCCCAAACACACACGTGATATGGCCGTGTTCATGCGCCTAGTAGCTTCTTTTTATTTCTTTATTGGCAATTTGCAGCCACAAAATGTTCAATGAACGCTCAAGGAAATTTGCAAAGGAAATTATTCCTCTCTGCCTGTTGTGATGAAAATTGCCTTTGTGTATTTTCCTTCTACCTATCCCTATGCAGATAACTATGACTTAAATGTCGATTTGGGGTGAGCTGTTTGCCTCATAAGAAATAAGGACTGAATTATGTCCATGTTCCCAAGAGAAAGATGAAAAAAACAAGGATGTAGAGTAGCTAGGAGCTGGGAGGATGAGCTGCATCAGTTCACATAACAGGTTATCTTTATCGATACATGACAGCAGAGTCCTGAGGACAGGGAACGGTAGGGAGCTGACCTTGCTATGTATCATGTTCTAAACCTGCATTCGTTCACACTGACACAGGACAATGCTAGGAATGCAAGCAACTTTCAACTATTCATGCTCATGTGCAAGTATGAGCAAATCATCAGACACATGTACACACACAAAAACGCACACTACTGTACACACAGAAAGTCATATCAGCATAAAAGTCAATTCTCCTTCCCTACAAGTAGCAACTTTTCAACATTGTGCACTTCTGCTGTATTTCTCATTCACTAAAGTAGAAGGCACTCGGAGCGCAAACCTCCCCAAAGCTGAACAATTCTCCAACTTGCTGTGACACCCAAAGACATCATTCCTATCACTGAAATTTCACTTAAATTTGAACAGATTTTTTGATCCTGCAAACACACCCTTAGGACTTGGAATCAAGTTTCTATGTTAGTTTTATAGTTATGGCTGAAAAGCAATAATAGTCAATCGTTCCTTGGCCCAAGGTCTATCTGTCCACCAAATTTCATATAAATCCATTCATACGTTTTTGAGATATCCTGCTGACAGACAGACAAATTAACGGGTGAAAAACCATAACCGTAACAACAAGGTCCTCGTGTGGCTGGATAATCAGAAATGATTGAGCACACAGTTGTAGGCTAGGCACACTTGTGGTGCACTATTCACATACTATACTTACTTACTTACTATACTTGTCTAAATACCTAGGCAAACCTGTACTTTGACGCCACACTATGAAAAGTGTCTGGCCTATTATGTGTGTGTATCTGAGTGTGTATGTGAAAGTGCACGATAAAGGAGTGCACTGTGGGAGGGAATACAAGAGCAGTAGGGAAGGGGGTTTATATAAAACTATCGCCTTCTGCTGCTACCCCTGTCGTTGATCCTTTCCCTGTATCCCCTTTGATATGACTAAAGAGACACACAGCAGCCTGTTCGATTCATCTCCCAGTGGTGGTGCAACACTGACTAATATGAGCGAGAGCGAGAGAGAGAGAGAGAGAGAGAGAGAGAGAATTCAAAAGAATACATATTGGGATGAATCCCCAGGAGTCATTTTGTCATAGAGATGGTGTGGGTGTGTGCATGCGTTTTCAAGTCACATGTTTCACTCACAAGCATATTGTGTTCGCCAGGTGTATGGGTTCAGTTCTCTCCACTTTGTGCTGGCTCTCGCCCAGATGTGCAAACCTGCAGCCACAAACACACATACACACGCACAGTTAAAATAGACAAATATTGCTGCAAAATACAGAAAAGATCTACAGTATATGTACATAATTTGTCTTTCCCATTTTCTTGCTCAGTGGTAAGTGTAGTTTATAGACAATGACAATCACAACAGTAAGTCTCAAAATGCCTTGAAGGAAGCACCAATACAGAAAATAGTCTATTATTGTACATGCAGCACAGCAGAAGGGATTATAGGGCTTACTGAAAGAAGAGAAGGTATATGTGAAGATGAATGCGTTTCATGACAAAAGCATAGCACACTGAGTCATATAACGGCCATATAACCCTATGTATAAGAGTGTGTGTGTGAGAGAGAGGATGGAGGGTATTTGAAGAGATGAGACACACAAATCTGTTGAAATCTTTTATGTGCAGAGCAGATTGCAGAAAATCTCAATTTATTTCCCTGTAGGTCGTTTTTCTCTCATGAAGTCAGGACAAGAAGCAATAGTTAAGAACCCCCCCTGGCTCTAGCAACCCTTTTTAATATCCATGCAATCATTAGTGGAGCTCTGGATGTGACTAAACGTCTTGGAAGCCGAATGCAACGTGATACAGTGCAAAAACTGTTGCACAAAAATCTGTGCCTTTAATAACAAGTGAATTTTCACGTGTGTGCTGTTGAACAACATTCTTCACCAAGTCTTTTTCACTGTTTCAGAGAGGTGTGTCTACTGGCATCTCCTTCTTCATATTAGACACCCATATGACATTACTGGGAGCAGCAGGTGTTTGGGTAGTCTAAGACAATTAGATGATAATAATAATAATAATAATAATAATAATAATGATTCTCCTATGGAAATTCGGTTTTTGACAGAAAAGAACAGCGTCAGAACAGCGTCCCTGGAGCTGGCAGGGATTGTCTTGCTCAAGGACACTTCAGCAGAGCAGATGCTTGCCAACATAGGGACTTGAACCTGGGTCCTCCATTTGAAGGATGGTCTCCTACACAACTACGCAACCCTAAAACCCATGTTGCAATTTTTCTTTGAACGAGACAATCACAGACACAAAAAATAATCATGGCTGGGTCTGCATTGCACAGAAGAGTGTTATTTTTAATTGGTTTGCCTAACTTCAATGGTCCTAACAGTGTTTCAAGTTTCATGAACTCATGTATTTGTTCATATTTATACTCATACTTATACCAAGGACAAGCACATGGCCATACACTGCTTACTGGAATAACACATTACACCATTTATGCCAGAAACCTGTTAAGGCTCCATCAGTGACACCTCGTCGAACGTGCCGTTCGCGCAAATGAACAGATGGTTGTGTTCAGTCTGAAAGCCCGACGACGGCCATTTGCTATAGCTCATCAACGTTATTGAGAGCAAAGGGGGCGAAAAGGACAAAAGGAAATAGAAAGGACAGGAAGTAAGGGCAACTCTGGGTGAAGGAAGACAGAGCTGGAAATGTAATGCACACAGCAGGACAGAAGTTGACAACGTCCCTTTTCCAAAATCACCCCCATCGCCCTGGGGGGGGTGGTTATACTGAGTGCTTGTTCCTCCCTTCTCTGTCTTGGGTACTGGATGCATCGACATTAGAAGGAAAGCATTTTCCTCAAGACCAGTTAAATGGGCATAGGCAGCCAGAAAAAAACATCTGGAGTTCTTCTCTTCACAGGGATTTGCTTCAGTGTGACACAAGAAAACATGCTAGCAATACACTCTGTGGACATACTGAAGACATGTGGGGTCCAAATAAGCCATTATGACTTTTTGTCTGCATGTCCATAAACAAAGTATGTGTCATTATGACATATCGACCATATTCCAGTGAATTAACCTGTATAGTTAACTGGACTAAAGTCATTGATAATTATGTGGTACAATTTGTAGTAACAACATATTGTTACATGTATTATTATTTTCTCATGGCTTAAAACTGATTTTGGATGCATAGTGAATGCAATAGCATAGTGAAGGCTTGTCTCACTAGCCTGCTAGTGTATAGTATTTAATTTGTCTTATTTACATTGCAGTCCATATCCAATTCCTTCAGATCCAACCTTTGCAAAACATTGGTAAAGTGCACTTGGGCCCACCCATGCTAAAATGTATATATACACTGTAAGGGGCTTTTAAATAATAGTGTCAGCCAAATGGCATATGTACACGTGTATAGTGTGTCATGTGTCTTTTACCTCTGGTATATGAGCTGGTCCTCCTCAGCAGGAAACTCGGCCAGATTGAGCCCATAGGTCTCCCTCGCTGGCTGCTGGAACTCCTGGGGGGAGGTCAGAGGGGAAAGGTCAGGAGCAAGAGGTCAATAAGATAAACTGTGAGGGATAACAACAGTATTAACAGATGTCTTATTGTGAGTCCAGGAAAGATTTTTAATTCTTGACAATCTTTGCAGTAATTGGTCATTTTTATTCATTATAGTAAATTTAAAAGGAGATGTTCTGCCATCCTGAACAAAACAACACAATCGACATCACCAGTCAGGAAGTCCCATTAGGATTCAACCCAGAAGCATGTCTCAGAACCAAACAGAAACACCTGTTAGTGTGCCTATTTGGCGTGCTACGTTTTTTTCATCCCATTACATTGAAACCTGCACGATGTAACTTTATGTTGTTCGCGGCCCCAAGTGGCAACGAAAGGTAACCGTTTGCAGTTTTGTTAGCAGCTTCGGTCATCTTTGCTCGTGGTAAATCCAGCTTTCTGTAGCGACAGCCGCGGCGCTATTTCACTCACTGCTGTTTCGGAGCAGTGTGCGTTCAGCTCATGAGCTTCAATTCGTCACTTCCTGTGCTTGGAGAAAACCTTCCCGCCGGTGTACTCCAAAACTTTTTTGGGGTGAATGGAGCAAACCTACAGTGGCCCACTCATTATTAACTAGACTGATAAGGCGCTTGTATTTCGGCATAAAAAAGTAAAAAAGAAAGATTCTTGTTTTTCTTGATTTTGGCGAAGTTGACTAACTTCCAACTTGCACCTCGATATGCAACATAATAAGATGCTAAATGTAGACTAATAAATGATAGGAAAACTGCTCAGAAAACAAGGCAAATGAAAGGGTGGTACCACTCTCCTTCCATATAGAATGAAGCAAATATAAATATATACTGTCATGAATAGATCATAATCTTTTTTCCATTTCAAGTACATGAAAGAGGTGGCAACTGGGGGTGAATTAATACAGGATTGTGGACAAACAACAATAACTTCAGTACCACCTTCAGAGAGCGTGAAAGCTGCAGTGACATGGAGGTGTATTCGCTCTCTTTCTTCATATGTCCTCAGTAAACCAACAGGGGCCCAGAGAGCAATGAAGCTGCATGCATGGAACGGGCAGCTATGCCTGTGCTCGCTTTGACAGTTTGACAGTTTCCCGGCATTGTTGCGATATGTTGAACATAATGCATTCACTTTCCACTCTCTTTGTACTGATCAAGTGGGTGAGAGGGTGGAGAGAAAAGATGAGGTTGTTCCAGGAACATGGCCATGAGACAGAAGCTGTGTACACACAAACAACACACAGAAACACACAAGCATAAAGATACACACAGCCATGCACAAACACACAGTGAATGGGGATACAAACGCATTGCAGCAGTGCATACTGGGCACAATATTAGTGCATGCACACACACACACACACACACACATAAATATGTACATAGAGTTACGAGAAAAGGTTTGTGAACCCTTTTGAATGACCTGCATTCTTGTATAAATGGATCTTAAAATATGGTCAGATCTTCAACAACAACAACAATAGATAACAATAGATAAACACAATGTGATAAAGGAGGTTCCACCAGTTACTAAATCTCTGTGTATCTCTGGGCCTGCCCATACATGCCCCCACACACATTCTCACTCTCTTCACACTCACACCCGAACCGAACGAATGAAATGAGTGTGTAATTACACGGTGAACATGGTGATGATCAGATGTTTCAATATTTTAGCAGTTTTGTGTTCTGCAGGCGCCCTGGCAATCCATTCTCAGGGACAAACTCAGGGGTAGTGACACGAGGCGCCGGCATGCGAGGCAGTGTGTGCCGAACATGTGAGCTAGCGATCCGCCCCAATATATTCATGACCTGTTCCTCTCTAACGGCCCTGAGGAGACAGAGCGAGAGAGAGATCGCAAGGAATGAAATTATAAATCAGCAAGGAAGAGGAATGGAGCGAGAGGGCCAGCCTTGGCCGCTCACTCTGAAGATCAAGGGTTTCATTTCAGTTTCTCATGTACAAATTTTGAGTCCAAATCAAACCGAAGTTGGGATTTATGAAAAACTGATCTTGTTGCCAAAATCAGTTGATTTTATCCAATTTTCCTCGGTGATACATACAAAGATAAAGCCAATTTCATGATTTACTTTCTAATCATCTATTATATCGGTAGTGTTTATGCTTTTTTTTCCCCCATACTCTTCGAAACAATTTACTTTACTTTCTCACGCATGAGGCTCCATGAGAGCAAAATATTTGCAGTTTGCAAACATCTTAGCATTGCTGTTTGTATTAAGTAAATGATTATTTAAGCAGGTTAGATGTAATCTTGCAATGGTGCAATGACCTTTACAACTAGTAGAGCTCATTCTCTCGATATCTTATTTGCAGGTTTTCATCTTCAGTCTCTTAGAATCTCACTGCAGTGTTTTCTCTTCTCTTTCGCAGCAATGGCCTCAGGGAGGTAGTGGTAGGCGGGGGAGGGAGGCACGTGCACATACACGCCACACACTCAGATATTGTCACACACACACTGGGGAGTCAAGAGCTTTGTAGAATGGCAATCAGCAGTAGTTGCAGGGTGATGTTAACTCTCCAATCAACAATTGCACTCAAAAAAAAAAAAAAAAAAATCTGTTTGAAAAGCAGGAGATACTTGAAACTTCAGACCCTGTCAAGCAAAGACCTGAGTAAATTACTCCCTCTGGTGCCATGGATACCACCAAATGTGCTGTCATTCTTGATATGGTGAGATACGTGACCCCTTCTACCTGGTCGCCAGCCAAGAAAACATTTTTTTATATATGAACCCGAGCTGCTTGAAGTCAACATGCAGCCCTTAGAAAGACAATTAGGGTTTTGAAGTGTAACTGTGACATTTTTATAGCTCTCCTCATGCAATACAGAAAATGTTTGTTCACACTGCAACACTTTTTCAAGAGCATGTCATTTCCCAGGGCATTTATTCAAAGCTGCTGACACGATGACCTAGTATCTATGCTGATTATTGGGATTATTTTCCCTGGTGTGGAGTGAAATCTGGGCCACTGGGGGTTGGTAAATGTGCAATCACTCCACCTTGGGTATGATATAGATACACCGATGGAGCAGGGAGGGATGCAGGGAACCAGTAAAACAAATACATTACACAATGATATAGTGTACGATATAGGGAGAGGTATAGAGGACACCAGTAACAGGCCTTGATATTTATCCATTCTGGGGGTGATTATCTCCATTAAGTATTTGGAGTATTTTTGATAACTTTAGTTCTGTACTCTTTGCTCTTTGAATTTTGGATGTCCATTGACATAATTGCTCCAAGTTTGAAACATAAACTACACATTTTCATCTGGGGTTATTTCTTGCCATAGCAGATGAAGAGTGGAAGAACAAAACTCCTTATTGTCTATGATCTTCTCTCTGGGCACACCCTGCCACAAAAATGTATCCATAGGCATAGGGATGATGGCCTATGATAAATTAAAACAATAAATGCTTTTGTAGCTCACAGTAAGTTGAGTGAACCTTAACAGTGATAGGGAGGAAAGGAAGGAAAATTTGTTCTTATTGATCCCTGAGGGAGAAACTCTTTCTGCCTGGCCCCCTACACACATGAACCCAGTAGGGATTCAGGGCAGACAGACGGTCTCTCTAACCACTGGGCGGAAAGGAACTGAGACTGAATGCAGGCTCATTAGTTTGACCTCTATTTCTCTGATACCAGAACAGAAGCATTGCTAAATCATGATTATTCAGTCAGTCCATAATAAATTAAATAAACAAACTTCCATTGTCTGGGCAAATCTTCTACTTTGTGTACAATGTTGCCATACTTGAGTCTAATGGGCCACCTGGGTGCCTTATATCATACTGGCATCAACGGTCACCAGCTGGCATCAAGAGGTTTGTTCGGAGATCCATTTCTGGCCAACTGACATCCTACCCCTCCTCCCCTCTTATCCCCACACCAGACCCACCAAGGACACCAGGGAGATGAGTCAAACATACCTGTTGTCATGGCAACACAAAGCAAGAACTTAAGTCATATGCGTCATTCTCTTTTCTAACCCAAACTTTGTATAGGAGAAGATATGAGCGTGTAGGAGGGTATCACCAATCACCTAAGTGTAGCACCTCTCATTCGTCCCTCCGGTCACCAGTAAAACAAACTCATATCATTTTTAACTTCTGTTCTGATCACGAAACCAATTAGGCTGACTCTTCTGTCTGACGCAGACAGAAAGAGGAAACTAATTTCTTCTGGGAGACTCCGGGGGAGATAGAGAGGAGAAAATACAATCACCCGTTAGATCCTCAAAACGGGAATGTAGAATAAGTTTGGAACCAAAATGCAGGACTCCGCTTAATGTCAGGCAGCTAGCCTCAAGCCAACCTGTGAACCGCGGTGACATTTCTCTAAGGTCCTTTGAGGAAATTACATATCCTCGAATCAAGAGAAGATATAATTGACTAGACAAGATTTTCCTTTCCTGCAAGTCAAACAATAGGTCAAGAGAGGCTTTGTATTGACACAGAGCTGCATTTTGTTTTGCCAATTTTTCCTACTCCTCATAAAGTGTTTTAAATCAGACCACACATCACATCGCATTGTTCTAATGACTGTTTGTGACTAGTGCCAAATCCCGTTAATGCCCTCTTTTGCTTGTGTACAGCTGTCTTTGCATGTGTAAATCTATCACACTGTATTGTTGCACATGTTTGTGTCTTCTCTCCATACCTCCTGTGTGCGGGCGCTCTCCCCAGACTCTGTTAGCAGTTTGTTGGGGGTGGAACGCTGGGACACGGCCCCGTCATCGTCGCGGTCCTCCTCTGAGTCATCCTCCGATGTGCTGGAGATGGCTTCCTCGCTGGGGGGAGGAGGTGCACTAGCCGCAGTCTTCCTCTGGAGCACTGCCTCTTCCTTACTGCTCTTGTTGCTGCAAAT
>CABFOQ010023923.1:47492-59364 GCA_900660455.1 Gephyroberyx darwinii
GTACACATATGGACGGCACACACACACACACACACACACACATATATACAGGCAAGCATGCACAAAGTACACACACAAACACACAATGACAGGTAAGCAAGGGAGAGACATCTACCACTGGCATTGTATTTTTGAAGATTTGCCTTTCTGCTTCATCAGATACTAGGTTGTTAAAATTCAGCCAAGCAGCATGCTCTGTCCGATGCCCACCTTCAGTGAGCTTTACTTAATGCCAAGAATGTGAAGATCGCTCTCATTCTGTGTATAGTGCATAGGGATTAAATAGCTTGTGGCCCTGGCATCACATACTCCCGTAGCACCTCCCACAAGATGCCTTGGGGAACATGACTAGGCCTTCTTCAAACCCACACAACACGTGTACACAGGATTAGCAAACTCCCATGACCCCTCGACTATCTGTAAGAGAGTAGAAAGCTGGTCCACTGTTCCACGACCAGGAGGAAAACCTTGGCATAGGCTTTCCCAGGGAGGCTGTGCAGTGCAATTCTGTGATGATTGGCAAACACCTTCTGGTCCCCTTTTTTGAAGATGGGGACCACCAAGATGAACAGTGTCAACAATAGCCAGAGCATTCAGGATTTCTGGAAGGCTCTCGTCCACCTCTTACTGAGCAGCTTTCGAAACAACCAGATCCTCCAGCACTGCCTCTTGAACAGAGGATGTGTCTGTCAGGGTTTAGAAGTTCCTCAGCTGACTTAGTTAGGCCTGAAAAGCCACCTGGGGCATTCCTGTAAGGCTTCTCCTACATTCTGCATCAAAAATACACAAGGAAAACCTTGCAGTGAGGTAGAATGTTGCAGTGGCCACGTGCACCACCTGGAGCTCTGCTACAATAATAAAGACAGACAATAATGAGTTCTAACTTAACTAAAGAAAAGCTCTGCATGAAGCAAGCTTGTGGGATGTGTGCAGCTTGCTCCAGGTGTAATGCAAAACACCAATTCCAATGTCGAGGTAAATGAAAGGCAAACAAAGGAGAGCTGAGGAGAAAGATTTCTATTTGCAAACCAACCAACTGAATAATAAGGGCTCAGCACAGACATCTCAGCAGAAACACTTTTTCCTCCGACAACACTTAACGTTCACAGAAGCATTAGGGAAAAGTGCTTCAGAATAACAGCGAATAGACAAAAAACATTGTGTGCATTTGCGTATAAAACATGTGCCAAATAATAAAGTACTACCCGTGAGAGCCAAATGCCATCAACACAATGGGCCTCATCCACGGATGTTCTCGTAAATTATTTATAAATTTGTGGCATTTATGTGCGTAAGACACAAACGTGGGATTCATGAAATGTGCGGGAAACCTCGATTTGTTCGTAGAACAGGTGTATATTTGATGAATGCCAATTGTTGGTAAATTGGATGTGCGTGCCTGTTGAAGCAGGTAAACGCTGTTCAACACTGTAAAAGGCTGCAGACTGAAGGGTCGTGTGCAAGTATAAACTGGATTACCAACTAGGTTTGATTACTAACAGAGTCTGCTCACTAAAAAAAAAAAGTATTCAACATTTATTCATTTATGTGGGATTTTTCATCTGAGTTCTATGCAAAGCACTCTGTTCTATCAAAGTGAAAACAAAATTGTTATTTTAACAGAGGAATCAAGTTTACATAGCTATTCAACCCCTTCGTTCGGGGCAAGTAGTTGATAGAACACAGTGCTTACAAAACATACAAAACATCCCAAATAAATGTGTTTTTAAATAACTTAATACCACAGAAAAAGCCAATAGGTGTGTTTGTGTGTGTGTGTACATGAGCGTGTTTGTTTTTAAAAATGTCACACAAGAGGTCATGGCAGGTGAATTCAATGCTGTGTGTGTTATAAGGACAGTCAAGAGCCTTGTTTTCCATGTGAAATGAAGCATGTGTATGAGGGCACGGTGACACACAACAACAGGCTTTATTACAAAACAAAAAATGGCAATCAAAAGAGCACACATTCAGACACATGCATACACTCAAATACACTTACCCCAGCACAGATTTCCCCGTCTCCTCTGGCTTGCGTACTGTGAAAGGGCTTGGATCCACTCCTACCGTCTTGGGCATGAACTCCCTTCACATACACAGAAAAGAGGAAAAGCCATTCATTGGAAACTGAAGCAATAATAGACTTGTAGCTAATGTATGTTCGGTACACCATTTATGCCATATGAAGTGTTTTCACTTCAAAGCTAAAGGAATATCTATTTGGAACCACTGATACAATTCATGGAACCAAGTACCAACCACAACCAAGTACTGTATTTCATCGATTGAGTGAGTCATACTCAATTAAATCATTAATCTCACCCTTAATTAAAATTGAAAGGTACTTCTACTTGATTTAAAATCTGTAAGCATATTCAAAAGATAGAGGCAAGGTTAAGCAAAAAAAAAAAAACTTGTCCCCTGATTAGCATTCAATCCATTTTTTTAATGTTATGTTGTTAGCCATGTCACATTTTACATATTTAGCTGTCTTCGCTGTCAAGACACTTTAAAATGATGATGCTGACAATGATCAATTTGTCAGATACTGGTGAGGACCACATCAAACGGTTCATTTTTGGCTGGATATACACAAATTATTGTGTTAATAGATTCATTAATTCTTAATTACTCAAAATGTTATTATAGCAGGCTCAAGTTTAGAGTACTTCGCCTTGCAAAACTTAATAAATGTGGGACACAACACTGACTCAAAATGAACATTCAGAGAAGGGAAAAAAAAAGTCAAGAGTTGTGTGGGTGTGTGGCCACCTTGCAGAGTTGGTCATGGCAATGCAGAAGGTGTCATCAAAGGAGGTCAGTTCATAAGGATTGAAGAACTCTGTGTAGATGTCAATGCTCTCCTCATAGCGGGTCACTTTCTTCACATTCACCTTCTTCATGTTGTCCTCACAGGGGACTGCACCCACACAGGCATGCACAGGTGGAGCCACACACAAAAACAAACATTGACAGACATTTGCACACAAACCCATGAGTCTATGGCACTTTCAGAAAATGGGTCAACTGTATGCTTGTGTTACATAATTTGAGGAGGTTGCATTCATTGAAGAGATACCTTCGTCATAGGCCACAGGAAGATAGGATAGGATTCCTTCTGACCACCAGTATGTGTAGCTGGAGACAGACAAGATGCACAAATGCATTAGCAACTCTTGAAAAAAAAAACTTCCACTGAGTGATGTGTATTAGACCTGCGCAGACAGGACTTCACATAACCTAGATATGAAAACTGGCTTGGCTGGACCATCTAAAACATCTGAATACATCAGCCTTTTATTCAATATGACCAATTTGAGCAAATACAGCGATTAGGATTTGGTGTGCCCTACTAATTTGCCCTACTTTGGCAAATTTAAAAAAGAAAGCACTGAATTGAATTTTTTGAATAATGGCTGAGCTACCTTGGCGTGTCTACATAAACTACTTGTCTGTACAGGCAATCTGGGTCTGCTATTATGCAAGAAGGAAGACAATGACAAGCACACAGCATGCAAGTTCCTACGCACACACATAGAGACACAAATGACTGAGAGAACTAGGGCAAAACAAATACAAGAGAGTCAATGAGTGACAGATAGTAAATTAGCAAATACAGGAAAGGAGAAAGCAACAAAAGAGCTCACAAAGAGAAAGTGACAAACCAACAATGTGCACTTCAAAGGGCAACAAAAACGTTGGCATGACGAGAAAATGGCAACAGAATCAAGAGAATATAGGCTTAATTATATGATATAGAATTGAGACGTGTGGATTCATTCAAGAAAATTACTCTTACTCATCACACGTCACATATGATATTTTTTGTGATAAACTTTGCTGCAAATTGTTTTGCTTTTTCTGGAGCCAGGCCTAGGAAGGGTTGCAGGAGAGGAGCAGGCTTGGATGTTGTCAACCTTGGCAATGGAAACTAGGGAGCCAGATTTGATGCGGGAGGTTGAGAAGTACCAACTAGATACTGCTGAACAGTTGGAATTTGTCCCAGTGGACAAGAGAGTCATCTCAATGTGACTACGACTTATGGAGAGTAAAACTCTGACTGTTGTTATGAGCCTAACAGTAGTACAGAGTATCCAACCCTCTTGGAAATGGTGGAGAAGGTGCCACCTATCAGCTCCATAGTCCTGCTAGGACACTTCAACGCTCATATTGGTAACAATGATTGGGAAGAATGGCTTTCTTAAATCTGCCATAAAGATATTTCACTATCTGGTTGTTCACAAACTAAGCCCTGAAAGCTTCTTGCTTTGAATCTCTTCCAAAGGCTACCATGTCACAGCAAAGGCAATCACAGAAAGCTTTCCACGGACCTGCACTCTCACGATCTCAGTACCCATGGCTTGTGAAGCCTGGGCTCCTAAAAGCCAGAAGCACAGGTGCAGGTGCTAATCTTCTGAGAGTGATCTCCCACCAGGATATTCAATCAGCACAAAGGCAAACACACACAGCGTATTTGAAGAGCCAAAAGGCAATTGCCACAAAATTGTGTGTGTGTGTGCGTGTCTGTGTGTACCTGCGTCTCTCTTGGGGGAGAGCCATGGTGCTTCTCTGATGCAGGTAGAAGTCAGTGGGCAGTTCCCACAGGTGTGGCTTGGAATCAGACGGCTGGTAGACTTGGAGAAACAGGTTGATGGCATCCTGCCTGTCAGCGTCTGACAGAGCAAGGAGGGAGAGAGAGGGCACGAGTAATAAGAGGAAGAGCGCAAAACATTACAAGTAAAACACAGATAGAAAAAAAGAGGGTGAGAAATATACAAAGAAAATCCATATGAGAATGAAATAATTTGAGGAAAAGTCCATCAAGAGAGAACTTTATATCAATAAACTGAACTGAGAGAAAAGGGTAAAAGACTGAGGTTGACTAATTTGTGACATCTAACATAACCATACAATGATAACAAGGTATAAACATGTAACCTATCAAACCACACTATCTCACACACTTTAAAGTGCAACCTTCCACAAGATGCAGTGCATTGGCCAGTTGTGTCGAGGTTAAACGAGTAGAGAAAGGTAAAGTAGATAATTAACAAAATATAGAAAAAGGAAAACACACACCTCTAGAGCCTCTTTACGTGAACAGGAAACTTAACAGTAAACACTACACTATTAAACACAATACAATGAGATGTTTCCAAAGCACAGCTGGGTTATGTGAGGGTGCCAAGACAGCATGTGTGCTTGTGTGTTTAGCGCGCGGCACGTGTTTAGCGTGTTGCCCAACTTGTTGCCATCTAATCCATCCCTCAACTGCAAAGCCACGTGCCTGTTAACAGCCATGTTAGACAATTAGACAGTAAA
Source organism: Gephyroberyx darwinii (assembly GCA_900660455.1). Lineage (NCBI taxonomy): Eukaryota > Metazoa > Chordata > Actinopteri > Trachichthyiformes > Trachichthyidae > Gephyroberyx > Gephyroberyx darwinii. The sequence goes on from CABFOQ010023923.1 coordinate 52,815, forward strand.
TTAGGTTCTATGGCTTTAATTACCATCTGCTACCCAGCCATTTGTCTAGGTAATTTTCAGCCTGATAGTCATTCAATAAAACATGAGGTAAGTTATGGATGACCTGTGAACATAACATACACGTAAAACAAAGTCAAAGAGAAAAGGTGGTGTTTCACAACATGTATCATGAATTAATCGCATACAGAGAGAATCCATTCATGTGTTCAATTGCAATGATTTTTTTGATGCTTGGGTTTATAAAGTGGGTATGTTTAGGAATAACATTTTTAAGTTAAACTAGTACAGCCTGAGACTTGAAGAGCCCAGATATCGCTCTTGGACTGAAATGGGTATATCTTTGGTTCATATCCTAATTGGAGTGCATGAGACTGGAGGCAAGACAACCAGTAACTAAAGCCGGTCCAGTCCAGTAATTTGTAATAATTGCGTGCGAATCTGCCATGCGCAAATTACCTACTGTAATGTTGTGAAGACGGGAGGTCCCCTAATAATACTAATCACGTGCGAACTTTCAGTAATTTCAGCCGTAATTTGCCTTTTGGTGCGGAATTCCTCCGGTATTTAAAATAGATATAGTAGTGCCATCGATGCAGGAAGTCCAATTAGATCTGGATGCTACTGTAGTCACGGCTACAATACTTTTGAGGGAATTTGTTTGACGAGGAATGTAACTGTAAAATGTTAAGTTAAGTAAGTCATTTTTAAAACGTTTTTTGATGGGAAAAATTGAACAGAGAATCTGAAAAGACAGATAGTACAGGCTGTTCTAGTTCAAGAAGGACAGAGTGATAAAAGGCTAGAATTAGTCTTTCAATTTAGTCACATCACCCTGGCTAAGGTTAGCAGTTGGAGACTTTTGAATTGCTCACTAGACTAATAGGAAATGGAAATGTAATCTGGGGTAAATGCATGAAGATGGCCGTGCCCTCGTGAAAGTACACCTTGACAGTGGACAGCAGCTGGTACTCAGACTAATGGTTAAGAGATGCTTTTCCTCCTCCTCTTTTGCTTCTCTTTCCCGTTTCATGTCATTTCTATTTGGCTCCATGGCAGAGAGGATGGGTGGACCTGAATGTCATCTCTACAGTCATCTTAGTCAACCACTTCAGGTTAGGGCCTCATTTGGTTCATAGCATTATTAAGTGTATAGGTCATAATAAGCACTGAGTGCTGTGTAGAGAGAGACAGCCTGTGTGTGTGTTTTATGGGCTTCAGTCACTTGACATTACATTATGGATCTACTACTGCTCTGCAACCAATCAATGATGTCATTCTAATGAAGTGAATGTCAAGGGCCACAAATGCCACTCTTTGATGTAATTTGAGAGAGAGAGAGAGAGAGAGAGAGAGCGCCTCATCAGAGAGAGAGAGCATCAACTAAACTGATTTAAACATTTCTCAAGACAACATTACGGGAAATCAAACATCCACAACAATATCATGTACACTCAAAAAAGCAAGATCCTACTTAATAATGAATGAGATGAGAATGAATGTGGTAATTTATTGGGATGACCAAAAGAAATACATCAAAAAGACGCCATAAAATCATTCTGAGTGTCAAATGTCCGATGAAAGTACTGTTTCCCGGCAACTACTTTCCTACGGGAGCTATGCTGTATGAGATAATGTGTGCTCAGCTGTAGATATTATAGTGCCCTGGAGGACTGTGGATACTGTGGCATTTTGTAACAGGGCGTTTGAGACACAACTGGGGGCAGGATAAACAAAAGATTTGTATTTAGTATTATTAAAGTAAAACAATAAGAAATAAAATCAGCTAGGGTGCTGCTTTTCATTGTTTTGTATGAAATGATGCCCTACTTTTAGGAAATGAGCTGAAGCTCTGTTACTTAGCTTTATGACACACTCGCACATTTTGCGTCAATGTGCCCTAAGAAGTCAAGTCAGCTCCAGGGCCATGTACTAACAGTAGATCAGGGCAAAATAGTATATAAAGCCCTTTCTAATACTTTTTTGTGAATAATATTCTTGTATTCAAGAAGATTCTATATACTGAAAATAATCTGAGAATAATACTTTGAGCTGATTGAGCTTTTTGTGATCCATTCACTCCAAATATCTATCTCTAAATATATTTATGCTTAACTGAGCTTGGTACAGAACTATGGCATCCATGATGGGACTGCCGAAAAAATGATTTTAAAGTGTGGCATGAGTAAATAGAGGGACATGAGCCACTAGGGCATTCACGACTGCTGCATTTTAGTAGTCGTCAACTACTCCCAAGTAGTAGTCGAGTAGTCGATTAATCGCAGGAGATATCTGATTTTTTTCACCCAATAACAATGATCAATTCTCGTCAAAAAAGGTCTCAAATGCAACCAGTAAAGGGTTAACTAATGTAGGCGGGACCAACCTGGGGGTAGGAAAAATAGCAGAGTCCTCGATTGGCTCGAGAGGCTGTTTACAAATGAGCCGCGATCTGAGCTGGAGATACTGTTTGACTGCAGTAACAACGCAACTGCTTTCTTGCAGGGATAGCGGGAGTCTTTCCTTCTTTAAATACCTTAAATTCTGTTTATTTAGCATGGCATAACGTAGAAAATGGATCGATGAACAACAACCGAAGTTATGGCCACCTTTGGTCGTTATAAGGCCGTGCAGTATGGCCCCTATGACTTTATAAGGCCCCTATGACTAGTCGACTAGTCATAGGGGTTTCACATAGTGAAACCCCTATGAGCCACTTGCAAACACTTGGCATTTGCAGTGAGTAATGTTTACAGATAAAAGCCATAGGTCTAATAATAATAATCACTATATTTTTTCTGCAACACACAAACAACAAGCCTTTCACTGTAATGGTAAGGGTTAGCACAGGGTTAGACACACAATGCTATATCATAACATCATAGTGCCACTCGCTCTACATGCAAGGGGGACAAAGTCCATATTGATTTACAATGAGCTAACTGCAGGGAGGAGAAATGAGATGGATGGAAGGGGGGAGAGATGGGTGGGCGGTTGGATTGGGGTGTGGGGGATAGTAAGTGCATTGCTAGGGCTTTTGTTATGCAACTATCAGGGATTTTCTGTGTGTTCATGTGTGTGTGTGCAAATGGTGAGTCTGTGTTTCTATGGCAACCAGGGACATGGGGGCAGATTCAGTTTCATGAGGTGCGGGGAGTGCAAGCGGGGGTTGGAAGTGGGGATTAACATGGATAATTTGGGAGACAAGGTTAGAAAAATGAGTGTGTGTGTGTGTGTTTGTATGTGTGTGTGTGTGTGTGTGTATGCGCCCACCTGAGAAAGCATTGCTGTAGTAGCGTGACAGTGTCTGCATGATGTCTTTGGAGTGTTGTGTCCAGGGAGCGATCTTGCGGTAGGTCTTGACCCTGTGGACCAGCTGGGAGCCGCCGTACTGCAGAGACAAAGTGTCTCCATGGTCCTCATACAGCTCCTCAAACAACCTGGGATACACACACACACACACACACACACACACAAAAAACACACAGGCAAGGGGGGCCAGTGGTTAGGGGGAGCCTCTCAAAACAATGGTAAGGCCAGTTGTGGTCCCAGCAGAGGCCTGTATCTAGCCTTTCTGAAGTGTCCACTGGGGCTCTACCCGCTAGTTCTGGGTTGGGGAGGTATGAAAAACAACAATTTGATGCCTATTAGGTGATGGTGCCTGTCACAAAAAAACACACACACGCACACATTCAGATTCTTATTATTCAGTACAAATGCAAGATGCTCTACCTGACACAGTCCGTATCAAATTGGAGCTTGGGCTTGTCAATCATTCCCAGTGCATAAAGCTGGTAGGCAAGTGCACACTTCCCCACCATGAACTGGGCGGTGTTGGTCCGGTCCAGGCAGTCCACACAATTGGTCCGTAACACTCCAGTCTACAACAGTGGGGAGTGTTATGCAATCTATTGATACCATTTCATCAATCTACGACCTATTTCTGTATTTGTGAGTGCTGGACACATATTGCATGAAAAGGCGTTTGCCGGAATGAGAGCACAATTGGTCATTTTCTTTCCATGTATTTACCTTCCATGAATAGTCCAATTATTAGTCTATTTCCCTTCATTCCTGTCAGAGAAACTCTTAAGCAGCTGAAGTTGTTCCAAGCAGGAGGATGATCAACGTAAAAGCAAAACATTTTCTACACAGACATCGGATGAAGTTAAATACGGCATTTCAAGGTTTCCAGTACAATATCCAACTAAATAACTTGCCCTAGGTCTGCAGCTATTGCAATGGATAGATGCCTGCTTATTTAGCTCCCATAAAAGTTTGAATGCTCGTATGGAATACAGAGAAAAGCTGTATCCTTGGCTGTATCCTTAGAAATCTCAATGCCGTGAATCAACGCATAGGGTTGGTTTACCTTCCTTAACTCTTTGTCAATTGAGCTCCCCTTTTGTTTGCCTTGCCATCTGTTCTCTATTTTCATTTTGTAAGAAAGTTGCAAAGTAGTTACTGCTTTTCAGGTTAAAATTTGGTGCCTTCATGAAAACAGAATTGGAAGTAACAGATGGAAGTAACACTAAGGCTGTTAAGTGGCATACCTGCACACGTCCACTGGATGTGATGTGTCCACCTACATCTCCCCACCTGTATAAAAAAAAAAAAAAAAACACAACAAAATCAACAGAGAAATGGCTAAAACCATGAAAGTATACACACGTCAATTCTACAGTCATCTAAACACACTGAACCCCATAAGGACTTGGGAGTACAGAAAATATCGTGAGCAAATGTATTGGAATACACAAAACACAGCACCGTTGAACACAGGACCTCATTTAGAAAAGGTTCTTGTACACGTTTCTTTGTGCTTATGACCAAATCCAAGTCAAAGTTTCAAATAAAAAATAATTTATTGATTACTGTAATGCAAGTCAGTTTACTAGCCGTGGTGGACACAAGTTGAGAGACAAAGCAAGTGCTTTTTCTGGCCTTGGGTCTTCTGGATTTTTTTGGTCTTTCCTTTCCAGAAGTATCTCAAACCCCCATTCAGCACACCTTTCACTATTCATCACTTTCTTTTTAAACTGCTCCCTGAAAAACAGCTGGCTGAAAAGAAAAAGAGAAGTGATGCGAGGCACCTTGGAGGCAACTCGAAAAACTGTCACTAGATTTTTGGGAGGGAAGCTGAAAGAGGAAAACAAATAAAAAGGTTGTTGAAGGACAGAGGGTCGGTTGTAAAGCAAAGCACATCTCGGCATGGCACGGACTCAATGACCTGATAGGGAGAACCAGTGAGGCAGGGTAGTGAATGTATGCCAGAGTATCAAGTGTGAGAGAGAAACCAAGTATGTGTGAGAAAATGCAGGAGTGAGAGAAAAGGGATGGAGAGGACAGACGAGAACATTAAGCTTGAACGGTATTATCAGTGAAAGACACCACATCAATCTCTCTGATCACCTCCAGTGTTCATGAGCCGTGATTAATTTGAGCTTATTCTGAGGGCTGCATAATCATTAAAGTAGCGGTACATGAAATGCATACGAACATTTGAGTGTCTGGTGGTCTGTGTGTATGAGAGCGTGGGTCTACGAGTGTGTAAGAGAGCAGGCAAGAATAATCGGGTGTGTATTAACAAGAAAGCGAGACAGCGCTGGGTAATGCAAAGTAAGGAGTAATAAGTGTAGGAAATAGCGTGACCGTGCAGTTACGTAACCGAATGGTAATGTTCATGTAAGCGATTAAGACAGGCAGACATCAGGAGAGCCATGCGTTCAAGTACATGGACAGCCATCTACTCAGCTAGTTACTAGGGAGAAAAAAAAACCTGCAACCGCCCCTGTAAATCCCATCGGACACAATTTCTATTAGGAATTCTATTAGGAACACAATTTCTATTAGGAATGGAAGTGTCCCTAGTAGCGTTTTTTTTTATTATTGAAATAGTCGTCTTCATCAATTTAACATTCTTCAGAGATGGAAGTAATGAGCTAACTGGTGATTTACTCATTGGTGGTTGGGTTTGTATGGACGTGTAAGGTGATCAGAAGAATCAGAATCAAATTTATTGGCCAAGTACATTCGCACATACAAGGAATTTGTTAGTGAGCCCCACTGCCATGGGGAAGAAGCTGTTTAAGTGCCAGGGAGAAGTTCAAATAGGGAGTGTCCAGGGTGAGAAGGGTCAGCCATGATCCTTCCAGCCCGCTTCCTGATCCTAGAGGTGTACAGGACCTGAAGCGGCGGCAGGTCACAGCTGATCACCTTCTACCTTCTGAAATGCTGCAGTCTGGCTTTGTCCCTGACAGTGGCATCAGCAAACCAGGCGGTGATGGATGCGGTGAGGATGGACTCAATGATGGCCGTGTAGAACTGGACCATCATTATCTGCGGCAGGTTGAACTTCTTCAGCTGCTGCAGGAAGTACATCCTCTGCTGGGCCTTCTTGGTGATGGAGCTGATGTTCTGCTCCCACCTGAGGTCCTGGGTTATGGTGGTGCCCAGGAATCTGAATGACTCCAGAGTGCTGACAGGGGAGCCACACAGGGTGAGGCCCAGGCTCCTCCTGAAGTCCACTACCATCTCATCTCTCTAGTGTTCA
>CABFOQ010023924.1:0-58870 GCA_900660455.1 Gephyroberyx darwinii
GTTTTGAAATATTAATCCGTGGTTCTGGCCGTGGGCTGGTGCACAAAGATGAAAAAAGCAGGGGAACCTTTGAAGCGAGGGAATGTTCCTTGCATTGGTGAAGGAGGCAGCACAGACAGCCATGTTGGTAGAGAACAACTGGGGCAGGTGCAACGTATTTCCTTCACATCTGAGAGCCCTTGTCTCCACTCTACCCCATACGGCTTATTGGTGCAGCGCGTATTTAGAGTGCTCCCTTTTCCCAGCCCTGACACAAATGAGATGAGTGTGGTACAGTCTCTTAATCCCCGGTGCCTTGTAAAGCCTTTGAAAGGAATACTTACTGCGAAATAAACTGTCGGTCACAGTCTTAAAGCATTGGCTATCTGCTCTGAGGGATAGACAACTTCTTGCACACAGCATCCAGTGGAGTTAGCATCAGCAGATTTAGCTGGAGAGGAAAAGTGTATAAGAGGATATCACAGGCTCTTATTGAACCTTAATGACCTGCTGAAACCCTGCTGGGGGACTAATGGATTCAGCACTCTGTTGTGACTGCCTCGTGTGCCTGTTATAACCATGGCCCACTTACTCACAGCTCTGTGTGGCTGGAGAAAATACAGCCGGCCACATCACCTCTCAGTCATCTCTCAGTGGTATTACACATGATCTCACTACACGCACAACACTAACACGCCCTAGTCCCTACACCGTACGAGACCCACAACCACAATGCACATGAAACGGCAGAAAGATGTCTGCAGTGGCAAAAAAGGGAAGGCTCATTAAACATGAAAGGAAAACTCATTTAGGTGGATAACTTAATATGCAGTGCTCGAATTTACCACGGCAAACATCCACTATGAAGACAATACATTAAAACACTTTGAAAAAATCACATTGGGAAAAGTCATCATCATTAAAGCATACTCAGGCTAAGTATCTTAGATGAATTATGCTCCTTGCATCAAAAGACAGCAGAAATAACATTGAGAGGATGTCCTTTCTCTTTTATTCTCTGGCAGCACCCTGCTGGGAAACTTGAAATTACCCTCTGTCTGGCTATTCTCCACTAATAATAATGATAACGGTTTTTTTTTTTTCCCTCCCTAATTATGCAAAGAACTCTCAATTAGCATAACTCGTCCTCTGTGTCGGTACAAACAGCAGAACACCCTACGGGCCGCGGCGCCTTCACTCTCAACCTGTTGTTTTTCCACCCTCTGTGACTTAATGAAGATGTGTGTGAATAAAGAGAACTGTGGTGCAGGTGGAAAGAGCTATAGGAGGTAAAGCTGTGCTCGGTGTGCTGCCCTCTGCAGGCCACCCCGAGGGTCTGCGGCGCTGTGAAACCCTCAATGGAGAGGAACAGGGAAGTGACACGTTCCCTCTGACACAGCCCGAAGCCAGGATTAAAGATGTATGTTTAAAGCAGATCAAATAGAAAGCTGAAGCCACAAACGTACAGACGAAACAACACGAGAATAAGATTTTTTAAATAAGACCATACATATGCCTGAGGCTTTGTCTGAGCCCAGAGTCGCGGAGGCTGATAACGTCCATCAAGCCCACTATCATCAAAAGAAACAGACATCATGAGAACGCAAGCTATAGCGGTTGTGATTTGTGTGGTTTAAGGACAATGCTGTCCTGAGGGGAAACCATGAAAGAAGCTGTGAGAAAAATGATGTCACATGGTTGGTGTAGCATTCTCTTCATATAAATGAATGTATAATAGGAGCGAGTTGCCGCTAAGGGAAGGCAATCGGTCCTTACTGCCACATAAGTGTGCGGTGAAGCCTGAGAAATGCACTTGTCATATATGGAAATGCAAAACAGGAAAAAAATGCACAGAACTGCGAGAGGAAAGGGAACACATTAAAAGCTGAGGAACAAAGACGGGGAAGTGTGTGTTATGTACTACTGAGTGCTGATGAAAGTTCCTGTAAGTCCTTAAGGGTTCGGCAGTAAACACTACAAACAGACAATCCCCAGAGAGCCCCATCACCTCCCTCCCTCTTTTCCTCCTCCCTCTCTCTGTGAGGAAATTCTCTGAGGAGAGGGAACACCATTAAGACCACACTGTGGGCGGCGGCGCAGCATTTTTGAAATCAAACCAGATGCCAGTAACCCCTTCGCGGCTTGAATAGATTCGCCGGTTCTGCTGACTGGTGCTCTATCGAGTATCCACAACATCTTATCCTCTGGAAAAAGTCACAGCTGAAGGTGTGAAGTGGACACCCAGCTACCACATGACACGGTGATATCCAATCACTGAACAACGTTTTGACACATCAGCAGCACTCCAGAGGGCCTGCGTCGACTCAAGTGTCCACATTCCTTCTCAGTTGGGCCCTGAGCCCAGGCAGGAACACACACACACACACACACACACACACACACACACACACACACACAGGCATGTACAACGTGCAGGGTGGAGCACTGTTTCCTGTGAGAAGTGGAGATGAAAGGTCACATTATGGTGTCAGATTAGACATGGCTTTGAGTCTGGCCCTCTCAGAGCTCCGTCAGACACATTAGAGGGACATGTTTTCCCATCGCCTCATTTGAGGTGCGCTTGTGAGCCTTGTGAAATCCTCTCCCCTTCCTAACATCCCACTTCCACTGCCTCGGGCGCTCACAAAGAAAGAGAAGTGAGAGCGAGAAAGAGAGCGAGAGAAAGCGAGGAGAGGGAGAGGATTTCACGAATGCCTTCATCATTTAAACGGCTGTGCTGTCGCTGGAGCGCGGCATGAATAATTCAGTGAGACTGCTCCTTCTTCAAACAGACAAATAGAACAGGATTACGCCTCCACAAAGCAAACGGTAAACACCACAATCAAAACAACAGAATTAATTAGGTAATTAGGGAGACAAAATAAATGTGAAATAATGATAAACTCTTCTGAGACCGCAGCTGCAACTCCGTTACAGATTCAAGAGTTCAGAATACATCGCCGGCTCAAAGGATTGTTGGGAATTGAATGGCGTCGGCATCCATCTTTAAAATGATGAGATTCAATATGTAATCCAGATCTGAGCGTACTGCTGAGAAGTCATTTTTAAAAGTGTATTTGCACGAGAGCCTTTCGCAAATTCATATGACACCAATCAATCGGCGGTTCTGTTTATTGTAAGCCTACATTGATTACCAGGAGATCATCAGCCGAAATGTCTGCTTGATTGTGTGAGTGGTTTACTCAAGCATCGGGGCAAAATGGACCCATATTGTGATTTACAGTGGGATCTGAAAAAAAGTTGCAATGAGATTATGAATCTTGCCTGCCAATAATATATTTGTATGTACACATAATTGATATACTGGGAAACAAACAGATGGGTGCTTATATAATTGAAAAATGAACAGCAATCCAGCTCGAGGATTTGTAGTTCATTTGCAGTCTACAGTTAAGCAGGCATTTATCTACTTCTGGTTCCAGCTGGAGTATTTCACTGCTCTACAGACAATTAAAAGTATAAGTAAAGAGAAATCCTCTTCATCTCTGAAAGATCCTGCCATGAAGAACAAGTGACAAAAGCATACGTGATGCCAGCCCTACAGAGAATTTTGTTTGCCTGGTGATCAGGAAAGGTCAGAGCTAAACCTTTTGCTAGCAGCAATTAATGTCTCCTACTCATGGCGCTAGAAGTACAGCGATCATCAGCCGACACCCTCAGCTTTCATCGCCTGACAGAGCTTGGCACAGGGCTTAGGTGAATATGAACTATCCATTTCAAGCAATATTTAAATCACATTTCCAATTTGTAGCCCTTGAACAGCAGTTTAGGACGGGATGAGGAGGTTGAAGCGTAATGACAGCTTCTCTTGGGTTTATTGAAAATGATGAATACTCAGAAGAGGGGATTGCTCAATGTGAATTCATGAATTTGAAAGAGATTATTTAAGCAGAGATCAATTTAAAAGTCCTGCAGCTCAACATTGATGCAATGCTTCAAGGGCAAAAATATACTGAGCGAGAACAAGTGAAAAAAGACATCCCTTCGACAGCCTGAAAAGCCCTTTGCCGCTGGAACAAATTAGCTCTCTAAATCTGATAATGCTTCCATCCAAAGCAGTTTCATCAGCAATATCAGGGCTAGGGGACACTACATGGCGCACTAGAATGAAGAGACGTTGTGCAAACTCTGTGCAGCCTAATATAGCCTGTATATATGGCACCAAAATGTAATAATGGATACCTAAGGGGATAAAAAACAAGCCTTGACGTCCATCAAAACACCAAGGGTCACCAAAACAAGCAGCCATGGCTTGGAGTGAATACAAATGAACAGATGAACTGCTGCTGTACTAACTGCACTGAATAAGCCCAGCATTGAAGGCAGCATTAAAGATGCTACAAGACAGACTGGAATACAGTGTTGCTATCAAAGAACCTCAGAAACAGATCCCCCGTGTCGGAGGCAAGAGAAGAAAAACACATCACTAATAAATGAACATGAGATACAAAGAAAAAGGGAAAATCTGGGACAAAAAGAACGAGGCGCGCGCATTTTCGTGTGAATGTGTCGTCAAATGGAATAGTGAATGAGACGCCGCCGCTGTCCTGCAGGGGCAGGGCGACGGTTTTTTCTGCAGCACCGCCACATCTCTGCCAGCACTCATTTACTGATCTCATTAATATCCCTACTCTGAGGAGGAGAGAGAGACAGCAGCCATGAAACAGCCTCCCCATCCCCTCCTCCTCCTCCTCCCCCCTCCACCTCCATGTGCCAGTTCCACCGGGTCCCCCTCCCTCTCCTCTCATCTCCTCCTCTCTGTAGTTCAGTAATTGGGCTCAGCTCATTGTTATTCAAAACCCTGTAGAACCAATTAGCCACAGACCTCCTGACCCCGGGTTGCTATGTAATGGTGCAAGCTAAAGACTCTAAGCGAGGAAGCTGAGAGCAAAGGTTTGAAATTCCTTTAGTTCCTGATTAATAATCCTGTCAGGGCGATCAGAGACATTAAAGAGAGACTCTGGTTCGGCTCCTGCTTTTATGGCTTCTCCCTCATTTCTGGGCTGTCCATTAAAGCTTAATGATGCCGGGGGTCGCTCTCTCTCCTCTGCCTTGTCAGATAAATGTACAGTTAACAGGATAATGAGGAATCCTGATCCTCCAGCGATCTGGGACAAAGCAGCCCCGTGACCCTGCTGGGGAGAAGTAGGGTAGCAGTGGGAGGACGGACAGATAGCGCAGGACAGAGGCAGGGTGGAGGGAGTGATGGGAGGAGAGGTCGGCCCGCCCCGGAGGGCAGGGATGAAAGAGAACGGGTGGATAAAACCTGAGGTGGGAGACAGCAATGAGAGGGATGCAGTTAACACCTCATGCAACATTGATGAGGAGACCTTTGGTGTAGGAGGTGCAGTGGTGGAAGCTGCCTTGACAGCCTGGTACTACAAGTGGTTTGTTTAGAAGTGATCCAGATGTAGCAGTGGGTCCAGATGTAGCAGTGGGTCCAGATGTAGCAGTGCAACATGAGGAGCAGCCATAATATTTCCCTCAGCTACCCAGAAATATTGTTTGTTTGCACCTTTTTCATATAAACTGGCACGTGAGCACATGTTGAGAAACTGATGAATGATGCATAGCAGATCAACATGTTACAGGCTGAGGCTACATTCAAACATGGATGTGAACAGCTCTCCAAGGCATACACTATAGGACTATCTTTAATGCTGAATCAGTTCAACACTACTGAAAACACATGATCTACCTGTTACAAGCTTGTTGACTTTCTAGCTAGTTGTTAGTTTCCGTTTTATAGAACATATGATTGTATTAAATGCTCATGAGGCATAGAACCAAGATTCAAAATCTGTCCATATAAGGCCTTTGACTTGTCTTGTTTGTGAATAATCTCTGCAGGCAGTTACAATTTGTGAACTAAGAGGGTTAGAAAGAGTTTAGCTCACACCTGTTTTCTGAAACCTGTTTGGAAAAGACGTGATGTTTGCATTCCTAGTACTGAAGTGCTTATTTGGTTCAGTTCTCCATGCTTGGCCCGGAGATGTGGGAGGATTCACATGCTATGTTCTAAACACTGGCTGCTTCAAGCCCTCTGACACGGCTGCACAGCCTCCCAGTCTGCTATAAATCCTTTTACAACAAACTCCATAAAGCTCTTTGGTGCCTAAATATTTATGGGTGCCTGAGTTTCCCTTGAGGGCTGTTTTCTGTCAAAGTACCAACAGCACTAAGTCATGTGGAGCGGCTCCAGACCTCTTATCTGGGAGTCAGGGTAAAGGGCCTGGTGGTCTGGCCATCTCCACCAGAAGAGGAACACACAGGGAGGAAGGGCCACTAATGAGTGTTTCGCCCTCCATCATCTCTCTCCAGTAGCCTCCTCTGTTAGCGGACTCAATTGACCCAACAAGAAAACATACTGCTGGGTGACCTCTGCTGACCAGACAGACAAGCAAACAAACAAACTTTTCCATGTCAAAATGACCCAGCTCTCTCTGTCAGGAAGCACAAGGCAGTCAATGTAGGACAAACATGCTGGAAATACCAATAGAAAGAAGACCTGACCTGGTTGCCACATGACTTGTGGTTCAGGAGGTCAGGGTGTTATCATAGCCCTTGCAGTACAAACATTCAGTGTGTGGATATGACAGAGTTGGAGAGACACTGAATAAATACAGGTGTACTGAGGTGAATCCCATAGGTTGATGCCTGAAACATGTCATTTTGCCCATCACAGTGATGCTGTCAGCTGCTAAACAAGGTGGCTCCTTGAAACAAGTGTCTCTAAAAGCAGCAGCGGGCCTGATGAGTCCTTGAGCATCCTCCCAGTGCTGTGATTACTGACGTTTACCCTCTTTAATATGTGTAATTCCCATTTTCTCTGATTCATGAGTAAGAGCCCTCGGGGGACCACACTCGGTGGCAGTCTGCCAAAGCCCTCCTGTAGGAAAGGCTCTAAGTCACTTCTCCCTCTGCAGTTAGATAGAGCGTGACAGTTACAGGTTGTCTGACTCTCCTATTATTATAATTGCATCTTGGAGTACAGATGATTGCTTGATTATACAATGTTTAATGTTATGAGCTTCACACACAGGTGTGTGACACCATTTGAGTTCATGATTGCACACCTATAGCGTCACTGAAAAACAGTAAGCTATGTTGCACAAACATTGGCTAATGCATTGCAAATTGCTGCGTATTGCAGGTGAAAGCCCGTTTATGACCGCTGCTCACCACTGTCAGCACACTGACCATAGAGGACACTAAGCCAAGTCTTTTCATAATCCATTTTCCATTACAATCATATAGTATTTTTGACACAACTCTACTTTGCCTCTTTATGGTCAGCTGACCAGGTCGCCACATCAGTTAAGTCTCATATGGTGACACATCGGCTTAGGTGAAAAGAGCTACGAGGAAAGACAAAAACCCTCAGAAGCCTGTTTTCAAAATAGTACTTCTAGCCTAAGTAAAACAGCTAACATCACATTCGGAGACATGTCAATACATTGTATTTCTCCCACTTCCTGCCTGGAGGTACTCACCTCCAGCAGCAGAATTGATGTGAGAGGTAGTGGTTCCTTTTAACATCTAGTTACATATTCTTTTCATCTCTGGTTTACTCTGCGCTACAGGCCAAATACAGAAGGCACACTGTTGGAGAACAGCTACATGATGACAGACCCACCAAGAATGTTGCCTTTACCGCCATATGTAACACAGCACCAGAGTTCCCTTATTAAGGAGTGAAATAATTTCCACCAAAGTGGTTGGTGGTGCTGACAGCTCAGATTAATGCTCTCTGTAAAACAGCCAGAATAACAACTGCTCCTGCACGCATCATGAAAACCAGTACGTTTGGCTGAGGGAAGCCCGCCAGCTCAACAAATTCATGCATATTTGGGTCTGTGAACATCTGCCAGCGCAAATAATTTATGCTGTTCTCTCAGCTAAGGGGCAATGAATCCCCTCTGAAAAGTTTGCTCCAAGTTTGCTCCCCCCACCCCCCACCGTGTGTGAAGTGGTGCAGACACGCTCCAACCACAGACCAGGCTGATGAGGAGGATCCTGAGGCGTGTGGGAAAGTCCCAGGCACCACTTCAGCCTACCAAGGGCCAACTGTTTCCTGTCCCTCTACAGGCCCCGCAGGGTTAGAGCAGGCTGTCAAGGCCATATCCATAATATCCTCCATACTGCAGCATGAATGGAGCCCTGCCTGGGGTGGGATCTCCACAGTAGCCCCAGACGCAGAGCAGATATCTGCACACTTCACCGCCGGGGCCCTGTAGACATTTTACCCTGCTGGAGCCGTGAATATCTTATGAGCACCACGGAGGTGGATCAAAACATTTGAGCTCACCGACACTGAGGCACTTCCTCGGGATAGCTCTGTTCCAACACAAAGGTATCAGGTGATTAAACATCCTTGGGGAGTCATATTGGTATTCAAAGCACCACCACCAGCAGATGGCATATTAATCATTAATTGCTTCTCCTCCATTTTTGTTTGATCTGGAGCACAAAATTTTGGGCTAATTTAGCACCACCGTACTGCTTGGTGCTGATAGCTATGTATTAGCGTCGAGGAAACCCATCATTTACCTGCAGAATTACAATAATACACTTCTCTGCATTCCTGTTCTCAACAAAACCTGTTGGATCAGCTAGTTATATCAGCTAGCTCATTTCAGCTACACGTCATTATTTCTGAACACATCCCGTGCACTCAAATTAAATTAGTTTTGATCAGCATCACAACATGAAAATAGTAATTTAATAAAAGAAAAATGTATGTGAGCCTCAGATCACCTCTGTTAAATGTGTGTGCAAGCTGAGGCAAAAACTGCCAAGAAACTCTTCACCCCTCCTCAATACTCGCCTCTCTTCCTCACACGTTTCCTTCCAGTCCAAACTACTCTCCTCTCTTCAGTGGACTGGCAGGAGGTCAACATAAGGCCAATCTACAGCAGCCCCAGAGGGAAACTGCTGTCAACAAGCAACAAGGATAGCTTGAACATTGAGGGCAATACTGTGGCATGCCAAGGTCACAGGGAATCACTCAACCCAGAACTGACCAACAGCATAGTTGGAGGAGATGTAACTCATGGTGTGGGCCTCCTAATGAGATACCACTACTAAGTAAAGTTAGTTTAGTGATGGCAAGTTAATCTAAAACCACTATTATATCTTTCTAACAATTAAAATAGCATTTCCTCATTTCCACTGATACTTTTCATTAGAGTGTAATGTATAGTAAATGATTTAAATCAAGTATTTTGTTACCTTGTGGGTCTGCATAAATACAAACATCTCTGGTTCCTCCCTGCTCCCTGCTCAGCTTCAGTTGTGTAACTGCTTATTTCTCATACAAGTCTGCCCTCTGCAGGCTAAAACAACTGTGGGTAGCGGCGTGGAAGCATTTCTATGTGGATATTTCAGATTGTATGTACAGCCCAGAGATTAAGCACTGTGAGCTGGCAGAAATTTTTAGGTTACTTATTGGGCAAAGTGTCCATCCAGTTAAGGGACCTCAGAAATATCAGGAAATCTCAATTAACATAGAGACAAATATACAGCACAAAGGTACAATCCTACCCAGACACTCAGGCGTGGATCAAAGCTGCGGAGAAACACAGGGGAATAGCAGATGAAAGAGGTACAGATTAAGCTGTTTACTAAAGTGACATGAAAAGGTGTTTTAGCTCAGCGTTCAACCTAATGAGGGGGAGAGACTGAGGGTTATCTCTTATTAGCTATGCCAGTTCACAGCCTACATCCTCTACTCCACATCAAAAGAAAGAACCCCCAATTTTCTAGCAAGGTGATGTCTATTTATAGAGTGGTCTCTGTAGATTCAATTAACATTTAACTATTTCATAGACGGGCTCACTTGAGCAACAAACTAGCTGAAGTGAGGTCTCAACACTCTAGCATCCGTTGCTGTGTAGTGTGGCTCCGCAAATCATGGATTTGATTCCCAGTGGCTTGGCAGTAAACAATGGAAATCCTTACATTTAACAGTGTAATTTTCATCTATCGACTCTTTTGGTGCAGGACTGTCCTGCTTTACTAATTCATTGCTTGTTCACAGTGTTATTAGATTATAAATCCAAAGAAAACAAGCAGTGATAAATCCTGTGATAAAAAGTGTGGACCAATTGGACAGACGGAGAGAAGGAGGTGGTGAAGGAGGCGAGGAGGTAAAGTGGGTTGGATGGATGGAGCAGACAAGACCTCATGCAGTTCAGGCCAGACTCTCCTCTATTACACTCAGATCAGAACGTAATGACTACACTTGGGGAGTGTAGAGTTTGTCACACAGATGATAAACCTGATGTGTAAATTGAGTAAAGGCCCCAACATGCTCTCAGGCCTCCACAATTTCTCACTCTCCCACTGAGTAAGATCCTGTGCACAAAACCACTACTACACCGCATTGAAAACAGATGTATGAAACAGCCCTTTCCCTTTATTTGGGTTGCTCTCTGTTATTGGAAAAAACTTCAGTAAGAATTACCAAATCTGGCTGCCTTTCAGGAAAACAAATGGACACAGATGTAGTTTTCCATTTTACAGGCTGTTTATGTCTTGCAAATTCCTCCTCCAGAAGAGTAGGGTATGTTCTTTCATGTTTTAATGTCTCAGAGTGACCGCAGCCCTTTGTGGCAAATGCATTTTCCAATACTAATGATATACAGTCACACACCGCTCTGGCAGCAATGTGCTACCAAGGCTCTGCGCCCACTGTGTAATTAGTCTACCACTAACTCCTAGTCTGGGGAAACATTCACAACCACATTAAACCCTGACGGTTTTTCACCTCAGAGAGCCCAAAGCAGATGGATATGCTCTGCAGGAATAATATAGAAAGTCCAAATGGCTTTCATCAGTCGGTTAAACTGATAACATTTGCTGTCAAATAGGAAGGGGTTCTTAATGATCCCTGCATGAGTTTGTCTTGAGTTTATGGTCAATCTAGAGCGAAAAAATGTGGAAGCATGAGAAGGATTGGATGACAACCTTTTTATTGGCAGTAACTTAATCCGTCCCTAGAGTCACTGTCTGTAATCTGCAGCTGTGAAAAAACTGAAACTCTGAGGAGCCTGCAGTGTCAGTCACAATCCTGACAAACCAGTCACCCACAGCACCTCACAGAAACACCATCATACACTCCAAACCACAGTATTCAGTCGTGTTGGCCTTAGTAACTAGACTAGACTTATGTTTGGTCTATGGCTGATGTGTCAAATCCTGCCATCTGGTGGCTGTCACTCTGCATTGCATCAAATTAAACACCAGATACAGTTTTAGCGTATTTACTATATAAACTAGGAACTCTGTGCTACAATCTCTATTGGGAAAGAGAAGTATTCATTTATCTCAATGTATAGAGACGCTAGAGTACATAGCCAGAACATTCTCTGTAAAAGTCTGTATGTGATCAGCCCTAAACGACAATGAACTCAGGACAGTGAGGGCATTTTCGGAACCCTTTTCCAAGCAGCTACTCCAGATCTGTCTCAAGTATCTTTGGACTGCCAGATCAGAGCAGCCACATGGGGGAGAAAACCTGCTGAAGCAATCACTCAGATTTCAAACAGCCTCATTAGCTGTGGTTGTACACATATCTATCTCTCACCAATGGACTAATGACAGCACTAAGACTCTGTGTCACCAAGGTCACATGAAAGCCATCCCACTGAAAGACACACCAGGGGAAGCCCTCTCGATGACCCAGCCACTAATGCTGTGTGTAAAGTATTAATCACAGGAGTGGTGGGGTTACTCTTGTAAAGCAGGATATGAGCAGAACCAAGAAAGAAGCAGGCGCTGAGGTTTCTCACTGAACGAATCTCCAGAGAAGACCTATGGCTGTTGCGTGTCAGTCTTTCTGGTGCTGTGATCTTAAAGCACACTCAGACTAATATGAGGCAAACCAGTGAACAGACATATGGTCTTCGTTATGGGCAGGGAAATGGGATTAAAGGATATTCTGCACCAAACACACTGAATTGTACTTGCCATAACTACTGAGAATAGTTGACACTGATGAAACCACAGATCACCTAGTCTGAAACTAATATTTAGCCTCCCTTTTTCATGTCACGCAAGTGACAATAATGGAAAAGAAGAACGGCTGGGAGTATTCAACTGAACACATTTAAGTGGAGAGAGGGGGAAGGGCTTTGGCCAGGTTTCAATAGCATATTTTCTTTCCTATACATAACACCCTGGGTGCACATGATTTTCATCACTGGGTTGTGACATTCTACCACCAGCGCCAGGGGACGTTTGGTAAATCTATCCCGCTCAAATGGTTAATGGAGGAAAACTGAAAAATCATCCCAGCCAATTTAAGTCTAAGAGGAAAAAGCTCACAGGTGTCTATCTAGGGTCTCATCCCATTTGGCATGAAATCATTTTATTAGCTGCATTAATAAAAGGCACAAAGGCACATTTCTTTTAAAACTGTTTAAATCAAGACCACATGTTCACTTCATGTGTAAGCAATAACTAAATAAAATAGAAGTGCAACTTTATAAACCATCTACTCTTAAGAAACTTAGTTTCTCAACATACTGACCAAACGTGTTCCTTTCCGTACCATCGATTATCCCCTAGTGCCCGTAGGTAGGATTTAAAGATAACCTGTGTAATGTTATTCAGTGTTGTTGAAAACCAGCTTTCCAACTATTGTTTAAGTGCATTTTCCAAGAAGCATTTTGACATTAGCATTAGTTTAACACCACAGTATTAAACTAAGGGGAACTCCAGTATACTTAAGTCAGAACAACATACTGTAATTTGAGAACGAACCAGCTTCATAACAGAGATACACAAGCAAAAAACAAAGAGAATGAAAAACTTTTATTAGAAAATGACAACAGCCTACAAGACAAATTTAGCCAGCATTGGAACCAAAAAGGAAAAAAACAAACATGATGAAATTCCTTTTCAAAAGATCTTGGTAAACACCAGACAAAACAAGTATCATAGAAACTAAAAAGTGGTACTCAAGAACATACCAATACAGGAACAGTGTTCTCAGCAGCTTTCCACATGAAAGTAAATGATTTTGTCCAGGGATTAGTGTGACATCTTGGACTGATTCTTATAAACGCTCCTTAAAAGTTGACAGAGCTTCCACAATCTGCTCTCAAAAGGCTTTTTGTGAAACCACATCATTTCAATAGGTAAGAACGTCATCTGCAAACATCAACAGGCAATGCCTCAATTCCTAAAATAAACCTTAAACTGCCTTGCGGTGGTACTCTGGTGGGGCAACTTCATAGTCACTTGCATTGAAGAGTGATGCAGAGTTCTTCACAAGGTACCTGAAATGGAGCAAAAACAATGAATTTCATGCCGTTTCAAATCAACCAAGAGTCGTCTTATTGCTTTGTGAAACCTTGAGTGCTCACTTGAGGAAGTCTTGTAGATAGCTGAGCAGCAGTGCAAGGCTCTTCTCATCCAGGGGAGTGTAAGCCAGCATGGCTCCGATTCTTACTGTCAAAACCAAACACAGGGAATATAAGACATTACCTCTTCATTTTGTTTTGACAGCTCTACAAGCACTTCAATATTTCTACTTGTTTCTACTTTAATATAAACATAAAAGCATTATTCATCGCTACGAGAAAGGCTGCAAAATCAGATTAGTAAGGATCCACACTATAGATATGTTCCCTTGATGTGCAGTTGTAGTTGTCATGGCTTAAAGTGACTTCAGTTCCAATTCTGAAAACAATATGTTATATTTTGGATAGATATCTTTCATTTGTGCCAATTTGCATCTTCCACAACCTTCACCGTTCCATGAGGCTGTAAGAGGGATTAGACTAGCTGGACTGGATGGTGTTCATTTCTACAAAAAATGAGTTTACCAATTTCTTGTTTTTATTAAACTGCACACATTTTCAATAAAATAACTGTCACAAATTATACTCATTGAAACCAGAATCAATTATAAAATATTATCCAAGGATTTGTGATGGTTTCCATTTGAGAAATCAGTTTATAAAATTTATAGTTTATAAAAATGTTGACTACTTTTGCATAAGAATGCAGGAGCCTTTTTGCAGATGCAATGCTTTATGCTACCAGTCTAAAATATGGCATTTGCTGTTCCCACATAGTTAGTGAACAGGTGTACTGATTGTTTTCCCCTAACGATGAAAAGCTACATATGGGGTGCATGCACATAACAAATGGCATTTTTGACAGGCACACTACATAAAAGATGTAAAAAAAAAAAAAAAAAAAAAAAAGATATCTTATTTTGCTAATTATATCATAAGAATACTTCACATGGATCTCAGAAAAAAATATGAACACTTTTTGGCTCCTCTTAGTAATAATTAGTGTTCCTGCTGCATCAAAGCTGTCCATTTCTGTAAAAACACAATACAGCAGTCTGGTGTTGTATAGATGTTTGTACCAAAGAGTCTGAGTAGGTGAGGAGCCCCATAGATCTGAGACATAGATGTATCTGGGTGGTTGGCCAGGATGTCTGCATACTGAGGCCTCTCAAATTTGTAGAGAAGCTGTGTCCCCAGCATGACGTTGAAATATTCCCGGATACCAGCAACCACCTCATTCACAGCAAATTCCCTGAGCAGAGGAGACAAACAAATTAAGCCTCCATGACAGATGGAGTAGACCTTCAGTACAGGATGCATGACAGCAAACAGACAGAGCCTATTGCCAAATAGTGTCTATGTGTGTCCTGTGTGATCTACAACAGGCTGGTTAGTATGGAAAAACATTTTACGGGAGAATGACAAAAAACACATTTTCAAGGGGAAAATTTGTTCCTATATGACATCAAATCTTATTCATGTGCATTATACTTGCTGTCAGAGTTTCCTCTTGATTTCTTGTAACTTGCATAATCTTCAAGGACTGCATCAACATTCTTTTTGGCGGGCAGGTGGAAAAGCTGAAGATTAAAAAACAAAAATAAAACCTTCATGAACTTTATAGCATAAAAGCATGCAACACTATTACTGAGGTTGTATAATAACAAAAAAATACAAAACACAATGCTGTGAAATTGTTACCAACCAACTCTGGTTACCAATTCACTGGTCACCAACCTGCTTTTGCCGTGTGATCAGGTCCCAGTCATCCACAAGCCATGGTTTCAACTCTTCTGGGATCTTTACTTTAACCTCCACTCGATTTATGAAGGTCTCCTCCTAAACACACAGGAATACATTTAAGTAATAAACTGCAAGAGGCTGTCCTTCACAGTAACATCTGAACAGCTAAGAGGCATTGTTAGGCACAACTGTAACGCACCAGCAAATGTAAACCCCTAAATGTTCAAAACATCCGTTATTTTTAAATAACAACAACAATGTTATTCTTCTGCCAAGAAATGTTCTTGAAAAGTAGCTACACAGAGTGGCTGCAATCGACACACTGCAATTACTGAAATTGTACAACCTAACCAATAATAACCTACAATTTATTATTTGCTTCAGAATTAAGCATTTTATGTACTGATATGAATGGTGAGTCTCTGTTGCATTAATATTTAAAATAAGGTGAATTTATTAATAATTTTACTATGGCTTTGAATGCGACTCATCCAATCAGACCTGAGAACCTATTTCATAACAGGTATTTCAATCTAAAACAAATATCAATTTCAACTCAGTTACATTTCAGTTATATAGCTAGTGGCTAAGAAGAAAATTGCGCTTCTAAGTCATTTTTCTTTCAGTGCGGCTCAATGTTATTTGAGATGAATTAGCAAATCAAAGAACCACATACCAAAAACATCATGAGTAAAAATACGTTGATTTATAAACCTACACTTTCAACTGTTGGGTCGACACGCGCCCTCTTCTTCCGTGGAGGGTGAGCTGGGTCTCCCCCTGAACTTGTCCCCTCTCCTGCCCCTGGAGCTGGACAGATAAAGAGGGACAGGCAGAAATACACAAAACCATCATTATAATCATAGAATAAATAAGACATCAAGATTATTGTGGCTCATCTTGTCATGACTGCAGTTTTGTTATTTTTGCTGATTCCTGATAGAAATGAATTACAGCTTGTCAAGAAATGGATTGCCCTTTTACAAAAAACTGCTGAATGTGCATTGAACTTTGAATTAGAAAAGTGCATAAACATATTCCCATATACATATCCAACATTTTGAGTCTCGGGGTTTTGTGTCGACAGGACAATGACATAGTGGATCCTAAAAGTTCATGCATTTAAACAGTGTAAAATACTTGAATACACATCATTTAAATGATACTTACTCTTCTGTTTGTTCTTTTTGGTTTTCCTAAAAAACAAAAAAAATGTTTGAAGGTATTTAAATCCCAGAAAACAAAGACATTAGACAACACAACAAATGACAGGTATATCACAAATGTCTTGGAATGGGAATGTACAGAACAACAAAGGACTTGCACTCACACATCATTTTTCTGTGGCACAGCAGGTATCTTCTTATTCGGTGCAACACCCCTCATCCTTCCTTCTACATAATGGTCTCTAAAAAAAAAAAAAGTTGCCACAAGAAAGCCATAAGTTCAATAACTTGGATAATAATAGACAGTGACAGATAGACAGATAGACAGTGTTATTCCAAGACCATCGGTCTGTCCTGGCTTTTAGAGACTTGGGAGCTACATATTCCTGCAGAATGCGATTGCGGGTCAATGCTAGTTAATAAGTGACTGAAGGTTCGCCCATCAGAATCCATATTTGCGAAATATAAAACAGAAAAAAAAGAGGAAGGGCTTTTACATGCCTGGTTTCCTCACCTTCAAAGCAAAAACATGACATTAAAAATGAGACAGAAGGAACTCACTGGTTAGCCCTCTGAAGCTCTTTCTGTTTCTGCAGGTTACTGTCCACATACTTAAGCACTCTGCTTTCAGGAACCCATTCGTCCCAACTGGAAAATATAAAAGACAAAGACAGGAATCAAGGACTTGTGTAATCTTTACTACACAAATCCAAAATACTTGATTTTATTTTAACCAAAAACTTACTTCTTATTCCACCCACTATAATGAATGAAGTATTTGATTTGCTTGTCCTTGATGTTTATTTTAACACACTGTAAAGAGAGACATGATTAATTGTCAAAACACATCTACATCATTAGAGTCATAGATGAGGACCACATGATCAGGAGAGACAGACACTAACTAGACATCCTAGTGGCCTACCTTAGCTTCGTAGAGTAATGGCCCATGAAAACATAGCACTCTTTCACCTGAACAGAGTGGCAGTCAATAAAAAGGTCAGCATGAGAACAGTCTAAGTACAACAAAATAAAATTGTGCAGCCGAGTAAACTACTTGCACTCAGAAAAGCTGAAAACTCATGCCTAGGTTTCCCAATACGTAAACTGAATAAGCCGAAAAAACAATTTGCACTTGTTAACGTTACAGTTTTTAAATTCAAGAATATCTTTGTATATTAGCAACTAACATAAACACTCTCGGACGTTCAAGTAGAAACATTAAGCTCAGATTTATTAATGGCTAGACAAAAGAATCTCGATTAAACACACAAGCCACTGACCGCTGTTTACAATACATAATACACCTGCTGGAAAACAAATCTGATATAACTATTAGGCAACGATACTGCCACACAACAGGATAGCTAGTAGCTAGGACACGGAGACCATAAGCTAACAAATTGCTAGCACAGATAGGTAGGCACTGTAATCAATAAGGAGCTATGTGAATGAAGTAAATTCACCACAAGCTAGCTACAATTGTCAGTTACGGCAACAACAGTAGGGACATTCGAAGCATTTACTTTGTGGGTATGGCACTGTTATATTGTATTGATAGAATGAAAATAAAGTGTTTGTTAATTAAATCTATCGAGTTTTCATTCAGCGCAACTACGCTGAAAGCTAACGTTAACGTTAGCTGTTCTACTGCGGGAGGATGTTTGCATTGATTCAGCTAGCTAACCTGTATGACTTGCCAATGGCTCTTGCGTAGGCCCTTGTCAGAGATATATCAGAAATTAAGTGCACAATTCGTTACCTTCTTGAAATTTAGGCTTAGGGTCCTGTTTCGGCGCCATTCACAGATTACACGAGCAAAATATCTGAAAAATCAAATCCAGGCATCGCCAGCTCCCATTCCAGTCAGAAACGACGCCGCACTTTAACGTCACGTCCACCGCTGACGCACAAATGTTGCGACCAAGGGTGCGTTCAAAACTAAAAGGTTGATAATGAGTTGCAACGTTATGAATTTTGTGACTTTAAAGAAACACTTTTCTTCAAACTCTTTCCCTCTTGACCCCCGAATGGAGAAATCCCAATTTAGGGGAGGTTTTACATTTCCCACAATCAATGGTGTATTATCTTGCTTAAAATTGTGATTACTCATTAGCCAACCTAACACTCATCTGTGTCGTTTCTTTCGAGTTGGAAACACCGTGTATTCCAAGAAGGTTATCTGATGGAACAAACCCCTCTAGATGAATTCAACGACTAAGCGGGTAGGTTGAATCCACCCCTCTGATTGGTCGACAGTGTACCGCTCTTACCATGGCAACGGTCTCTTCGTCAGTTCAGTAAAGACAGGAAAAGTGAAGTAAATATAGGCCTAACGGGAAACAAAACGAACAAAATGGATTTTTTTGTAATTTCTTAAGTCAAATATAAGATACTGTATGATGAAAAGGTATGGTAATATATTGAAATAATTTACAACTGTTTTATAAAAGCAATAACCCACTCCAGGGTGATATATGAAATGTATATCACAGTGAAGGTGCGTTAACTACCATACTTTATATACTTTATATATAACTTTATATACCCATATCATATTTTTTATCTATATACATGAGAGATTTACATTATCAGTGTTGCAAGTTGGACGCATGAGCCATGTGCTCCATATCATACCAGCCTTGAATAATGTTGTTCCCCATGAAGTACATCACAACCTTGCTTTATGGTTTTTTATAGAACAATACAACATCTTCCTCAAAACATTATCCTCCTATGTTTGTGTTTTAAGAGAATCTATCGCTTTTTCAGCAATACAAGTAAGCAATATTTTCCCAAAAAGTGACTGGTAAAGACTTTTTCATGTTGTGTTTCTGTTGTTTTGGCCATCCCTTGTTTGTAACCTTTGTTCTCTGTAGAAAAGGGAGGAAACATCTCACATGGAACATACTCTCTCACAGGTCACACACTGGAGGTTTATACAAACACGCATGACAATCTATCAGGGCGTAACAAGGAACCCACCTTCCACAAGTGGTGAGTTTATTTACCCAGAACTCCATTTTCAAAGTTACCTTTGGGTTTGAGCCCAGGCTTTTTCCAGAATCAGGAGCCTGGTGCCCTAAACTCACCAAAGTGAGAATAAACAGGATGACATTTTTTAGACCAGATTCGATGAAACTTAATTTAGCCCTGTGGGAAAAATTGGGCCATTGCAGGAGCAAGAAACAATCACATCAAAGAAGAATCGGGTATAGATAAGAATACAGAATAGAGAGAGCATATGGGGGTTATATAAACCTGTTTGTCCAGGATGGTCCTTTTTGGTGCACTGGTTGATGCAATCAATCACACAATGCAAGCTTGAGGCCAGTGTGTGCTAGAAAAACACAACACAAATAATAGTGAGGAACAAGGAGATGAAGATGTTTGTTTTTTTTAGCTCCCACAGGTTTCCTTTTTTACTACACCACCCCTCACTCTACAGTTTAAGTTCCCTGTGTGACTTCATTTGGCAGACTACTATAAACTATGGACCTGGCAATGTTGTTCCTCAATTCTAAGGACGGGGGTGAGCATTATTATGAGTGTCTGCATTCAGCTTCCTCATTCTGTAATGGATAAAGACATGGAGATGCCAAAGGTATCATGGTTTCAATGACCAAACCTGTTTCAGCATATTTATGCAAAAGGTGAAACATACTAGACCTGGCACAGGTAGTAATTCTACATGGTTCTAAACTGCTTGAAGTACCAAATGGTTGGGTTTTATTACATTAGGACAGTTCATTTGGTATCAGGTTGTCAGTCTCGTTAAATTACTTTGAATTGACATTCAAATTGTATATACTTTGATTGTATATACTTTGTGTCTCTCCTGTGTGGCAAACAGTTAATTTAGCACTCCCAAGCAGATGAAATAAAATTCTAACGATTATTTACACATACTGTTTGGCCTATTTTTTGGTACATACTAGGATAAACTGGCATTACCTTCCAGGAGGTAGGACTGGTGTGCAGGGGTTGTCCCTCTGTTCATCTGTAGCTAGTCCACATCTGGAAGGTCCTTGGCAAGCTCATCACTCTGTCGAACTCCACCTTTGACAGCAACTGTGCTGACATTCTTAATGGTTAGCTGTTATGGCCCTGTGGAGAAAACAGTAACAGGTAAGCAGTGCGGCAGATCGTCAAACACAGAACCTGTTTGGCTGCCACTTCAGTATCTGGTGGTCCAAGTTATTTGAGACCTGTGGCTTGGAGACGCGTATACCCCAATGATGTTAATCCATAAAATAGGCAGATTGTCATGATAGTATTTGCAGTAAGCATGATTTCTTTTTAGTCAAGATTTAAGTAGCTGTTAACTTAGTCACAAGCTCAAATTAGCTTGCTATCACCCTACCCATAGTACGAGTCAGAGACTTGGTTCATGTTATTTTGTTTTAGGTGGTGATTGAACAAAATGATAGGTGTATCCAGTGCCATTTGTACCATAGCATCCATTTGTCTTCTCGGTTAAATATCACAACTTTGATGCACCTGAATGAAAATAAATTAGTCTTCAGAGTTGCAATGACAGGTTATGAGAGGCTGCTATTTTTAAATTGCTTAAAGTTCAGGATTTTCTTTTATAAATTAAAAACAAATCTTACTACATACTGTCAAAGAAAAACATATAGGTAGCTCCGTAGCTGAATCAGGACTACTCTTAGACCAACTACAAAGATGCACTTTCTTATATCTGTTTAATTCATACAAATATCAAACAGAACGGTAGACCTTGTAGCGGGTCAAAATGATCAAAGCCTCTATTGTGTTATTGACATCATTTGATAGTAAAACGGACAGAACAGAAAATGTTACAATGCATGTCAAGCAACAATGACATATTTAAATAGCATTAATTATATAATTACAAAAGAAATATCACATACAATGACAGCAATGCATATCCACGAATCAAACAAATGCAGAAAATATATATGATAATAAATAATCCTAATTGTATGCACAAGTCAAAAAAGGGGGCCGGGCCATAATAACTTGAATGGTTTAAACTTCTGGGCCAAAATGCCTTGTGATACACTCAAGAACTAAGCCATCACAATTGTCTTATAGGTATTCCTTAGGCTGTAGCAGAGACACTGAACAAAAAGTAGACTATTCCTCCTATGGCCTCATGAAGGAATAGCACAGCAGAGTCAAAGGAGCGAGCTTTCAGGTGATTTGCAGAGACTGCAACAGCAGGCATACAAAGCTGAAAACTGTTTTAAGTGTTTGCTATAACTGTGAACACTTCACTGGTCAAAACAGCCTTTATGTAAAAAGCAAGTGCTAAAATCAAACACAAAGACATTATCTAATGTCCTTTATCAGCTTACACTGAGCACAAATTGTTCAAACAATGAAATACTGTAAGTAGACCAGAAACTAGCATTTTCTTGGAATTTGGAGCAGATTTTGAACGTAACTCCAAGACTAACCACCTCTCATTGCAGTCTACTAAAGCCTAAGTGTAATACATTATATAAGACAGTTTCCTCCAATGATTTGAGGAAAAGAAAACCATAATATTCCTGATTTTAGATTTCTATAATCCAAACAGGTAATCTGATGACAGGAGGTTGCTTGCTTGCTCATTTCCACAGTGAAAATCCCAGGTCCTACAATACTGACTAAGTTCCAATTTATATGTATATTAAGTACTCTGAACTACGAACTAGCCTTGATATTTGACGTGACTAAAAGACGCATGGGTGAATTCAGCTGGAAAAAAGAGTGCAGTTATGACAACAGAAGGATCGAGAGTTTGCTTTTGCATTTCTAGTGGCAACAGCTGCTAGGAGCATAGGGAATGCTTTTTAAACAGCATACATCAAACATAACTTACATCATAAATAGTTTAAAAAATAATAAAATGACCACAGCATGAATATCTGAAAGAAAAATCTACCGTGATGGTAAAAAATGACCAAATCTTTCTGACAGAAATTCTGCCTTTTAGAAAATAAAGAAAGTGTTTGCACATTCTCCTGTTTCGCTGTGACTTGCCGCTTGCACATCTATAACAATGCCCATTTTCTTTATATTCTAATTATCATGTCCCATAAGGTGTCACCTCATACTGTTCTGAGCACTTATTATATAGAAATAATGCCATTGACATGGAATATTGAAACAAAACTGTAAAAACCAAGTACAAAAGGTACAATATAATCAAAGGACCACATGAAGAGGTGTGAAAAAGTCTTCAGTATTCACAGAAAAATATCAACTGAAGAAACTCACTGGACAAGAAGCGTCCTAAGTTTATATACATATGATAAGTAAAATTGAAAATAGAATTTCCTCTCTGTACATAGCATTGTATTCTTTCATCTTCCTCTTCTCTATTTACAAAGAACTCCTGTTCTGAAGTTGTCTCTTGAGTTGTTTCTGTTCAGTTCTGTGTGGATCTAGTCAAGAGAGATAACGTCAGATATAGAGCCATATATGGCCGCCGCTGCTGCTTCTGCCGAGGACCTCGACAACCCTGAGATGGAGTGGCTGTCCCTGTCTCTGTCCCGCTCTCTGTCCTTGTCGCGGTCCCGCAGACTGCTGGACGACACCAAGCTGCTGGTGCTGCCGCTGTTGCTGCCCCCGTTGGTGGCTGCTAGTGTGCTGCTCCCAGGGGTGCCCGGCTGCTCCAGGAACATCTGAGAGGAGCCGTAGGGCAGGAAACGGTTGAGGAGCAGGTCGTGATCCTCTGAGGCTGAGGCAGACGCAGCTGCTGCAGCGGCCATCACCATGTTGTAATGCTGACAGGACAGAGAAGAGTCAAGATTACACAAGAGTGGAAAATTAACACACTGCAGTGTTTTGCTGCCCACAGGCACTGTATTTAAGTTCAGCTGTCTGTGAGTGTATGTACCTGATTGTCACCTTGGAGGAAGGAGAAGAAATTTAGATCTGTAAGAAATTGAAGAAGGTTCAGTCCATTTACTCAAACAGAGATCTCTTCCTTCTGGTGTATACTAACATTAGTCATTTAGCAGACACAGTGCATTCAACGTAGGTAGGCAAGAGAACTACTAGTCACCAAAAATCTCAACATAACATGTAACATATTTAATGTTAAATAACATACAATAAACATCTGTGTTTTACGCAAGTGACAGGCCTACCTGGCAAGTCACTAGGTGTGTGGTAATAGTGGCGGTAATCCTGGATAAGCGGTGGAGGAGGGGGAATGTAGCTTGTCTCCACAGGAGGAATGCTGGGAGCTCTGGCCACAGGTGAGGCCTGGCTGTGTAGGTTCAATACTCTATATATGGAGTATAGAGACACATTAGTATAGTAACAGAAGGTGTAAGGGGATAAAGCTAAGCATGAAAAACACACCCGCAAAAACAAAATCCATCACGATCTCATTTCTTGATTTGTGGTTAAAATCAATCAAAATCAATTTTAACTTACCCCTTATTTGCAGGTGGAGAGGCAGGTGACAATGAGGGACAGGCCCTCTTAGGAGTTGGCTCGTCATCTAGCTCATCTTCTGAGGAGCTTTCCAGTGTCAGGTCAATCACATCCACTTTCTTGCTGTTGTCATTAGATGAGCTGTGTTTCTGCTCAGGCATTTCTGTCCGACACGAATCTGCAAAGAAAGAAAGAGTTAACTTGCCCGGTGTTCCTTAATCACATAAGACTAGCACACATGGAGAATTCGAGAGATCTGCTAGCTACATACCACTGTCCACACCATTATATGAAGCCGACACCTCCTGCACCTCTTTCTTTGACCTCATGGGGGACCAGTTTCCATCCTCTTTGAATTGGATCTCATCACAGTCAGAACAGCTATTCAAGATTTCCATGAACAACCTGTGAAGATAGCAAGTTGTTGCAAATAAACCTGGCAACTATACAATATGGTATATCAGAACTACAAGTACTTTAGTGTTCATTTGTATTATGTACCTGAAAACCCATTTCTTGTCTGCTGGAACTAGAGCTGGGAGATATGACTTAAGGTGATATCACAATATTTATGAGCCAAACATTAATATTCAGTATGACTCAACATTCTCACATGTTCCTTAAATCAGACTTCAGAATAACACATACCAAATACAAATGCTAATTTCAAATGAAAGAAATCTCAACAGTCCCTGATTGACTCAACAATAGGATCAAATCTGTTTTTCTCAAACATAACTGTAAAGTTCACAGAAAAGGGTGAAAGAAATCCTGGAAATTCAAAGAAATTCACTTCACTACATACTATTTGTCCTTTTACATGGTAAGCAATGAAAGACCAAAGCTACCACTGTGATTTTTTTGCAGGGCATTGTTTTTCCACACTGCCCCCAAATTTGGTACACTCCTCGTACTCAACTAGCTTTTGCTTGAGGAAAAGGTCTGTAGTATTGCCACTTCTCTCAAGAAAACTTTACAAACAACTGTAGTTTTGACACAGACACATTTCTTGGGGAAATCCTTGCTGGCATCTAAACTCATCTAAACTCTTTTTCTCATCTGTCTTACTTTTTCACACACACGCACATGCATGTGAGCAAGTGAGCAGGGTCAAAGTTAAAAGGGAAGCAATGGAGAGATTGAGAGGAGAAAAGCCTTGGTGAGTTATTTGCCCTTAAACTGCTGAAATAAAAATAATTGAAATATTTTCATTATCTCCATACTGAATTTTTCATATCGTTCATGAAACTACATCCATCGTTAAGGGGAACTTGCTATATTACCCAGCACTAGCTGATACAGTGTTTTGCTCACCCGTCAATGATGAGGTGCTCGTAAGGTGCCTTTTTGTCACAGACTGGACAAACCCATGTTGGCTTCTTCTCATTCATTTGGATGTAAAGTGTCGCATCGAAGCACTGAAGGTGTGAGCATGTTAATGCTCGGCAAGGGATCATCAGCCTCATCTTCCCAAGCTAAAAAAGTCACACACAAAAGACATTGAATTTCTCACTAGTGTATGAAATACCACACAAATGTTGGTAATGATAAGATGTTGTAGGACAAAACATTCATGTTCTACAAGATATAGAGTACCCTTCTGAAGTAGACACAAAGTACAGTCCCCCCCACCACTATCTATTTTGTCATTCTCACTATGTCATAACGCCCAGTAACAACTTAGGGCCTGTGATTCCAACCTTGTTTGTTTCTTTGAGAGGCACTCCACAGGCTACTGAGTATATTTGACACTATTGTCGCTAGAATGACATCAGAGTTTCCTTCTAAATTAAGTAGAGTACTTACTGGACATAGAAGAGAGACTCGTAGACTGGTGGTGGCGATCTCACTCTCTGGATCAGCGGTTAACTTCTCTTTGACTATGAGAAGGAATATAAGCAAAAAGGTATTAAATACAAGGACTGTCATTGCTCAGTGTGTGCCATGGGAGTGTGGCAGTGTTTATTTAATTACATTAACAATTAAAACATTTAACATTACATTAACATTAAAACTGCAAATTTTCATCTATAATCCTTGAACAGTATACTGGGAACACAACAACAGATGTAGAGAAAAACACAACAATGAAATTAAACCACAACGGCATATACAATAAAATAGTACAATAAAATAAACAATGGGGGGAAATGTGCAGTCTTTGTACGTTTGTGTGCTAGTGGATGTGTGTATGCACGAGTGGCAAAGATAACGGCAGTGGAACGAGTAAAATGCATGTGAATGACGTTTGTGTTACTATGTGTAGGTAGTTTATGTGCTCTCCTTTTCAACTCCCTACCCAGTTAAGGACAGAGTGACAATGCCAGCCCCATATCTTTGGTACAAAATCAAGTGGCCACTTACTCAGAGCTCTGGAGTGGTCAGGATTCCTAATTCCTTTGGCCCGTAGTCTTTGCAACAACACTGTAGATGACTGTTGTCTTACCAAATACACAGCCATGGAAAAACTCTGACAAAAGACATAACACGAATGGGAAAGCGAGGTTATGCCCAAGTGACTAATATCCTCCCAAGAACATCGGTTTTGACACACTGTGACCAATTTTTTAAGAGGCTTCGCCAATACACTGATCTGGATCTCCTTACCCTCCCAATTTCTGAGGTCCACGAGACCACAATTGTGTTGGGGACTGTGGTAGACAATCTAACCAGAGAGGTTATGTTGATGGGGCGACTGGGCCTTTTTGGTTCAACTCCATTTTTGGTTGGAGGAAGATATCCCTAGAAAATAGATCACACATCAGTGCCTTCGATTCTCAGTAATTGGCGGTGCAATACACTGCAAATATTGCAAGATAGATAGGCTAATGGTGGATTGCAAAGACTCACCGGGAGATTACAGGGCTTGCCATTCACTTTCACACACAGATTGGGGGGGAAATGATCCTCCTGGGGACAGCTTGTCTCTGATAAACAAAATCTGCAAAAGAGAAAAAGTGATTGGGATATAAACTCATAGGAGATAAAGTCGTGGATGTCAAAAGCATTTATTTCTGATAGCAAGCTGCCATCTCAAAAAGGTGGTGTGCTTGCTTATTTTACCTTTTCGGTTGTGTCAAGTCAAGCCATCTCCATGTCTGATATAGGATGACTACAAAAAATATTTGGCCAGTCACTTTTAATGTTTTGTACCCTTATCTTTGGATGTTGAAATGACACAGTAACAATAAGGAAGCTGTCCAGACAGCTCAAGTTTTCAACCATATTGTGAATTTATAAGTCCGCAACCAAGAAATGTCAACACACACTTGGCATCTTATTTTTCAGGGGTTCTTCCAGTCCAGCGTCAATGCAGTATCAAACCATTATTATCCTTCTTTGAAGCTTAAAAATAGAGATTCACTTTTGCTATAATTTTCCTTCTACAATCTTCATATTGAACTCTATATACAAGAATTTTCTGAATAAACCATGTTGATCTTCAACCCGATGATGCTCTATGACTATCACTGAAAGTAAGTGTAGGTGTTCTTTGGAAAAGGTTTCAACTTGTGAAAATCAGACAATGGAAATTATTACAATGTATAAATGTTTTCAGGCTAAAGAAAGAATAAAATGACAGGAAAAGCAAGACTATTGATATGGGTACAGGGTTCAACGTCAGGATTTCCACTTGCCCTGTTGGCCAGTAGGTCAGAGTTCTATATTTTCACTGTCCCAGTCGACAAAAATGAAAATAACCACTTTCATTATTATTATTATTATTATTATTATTATTATTATTATTATTATTAATAACTTTATTTATTACCAATAAATGTAATTACAGAATATGGCAAAATAAACAGAAAAAAGGTTAATGATTGAGAAGTGGGCTTTTAAGTAAACATAACCAGCAGTTAACATTGGAGAAACAAACTGGAGGGGAAATTCAGTTCAGCATTACACCCTCCTCGCCGTCTATAGGTATAGTTGTTTAGAAGGCTTGACAGAGTGGCTTACATGCAACCTTGCTACAGTATTAACATTCAACTTAGTTTCACACACACACACGCCTTCAACACACCACATCTGTTTGATACTGGGATACTATGTCCACTCTGTTTTTTTTTTGTTTTTTTTTCAACAAGCACACGATAATTTGCGGTTCCTTTATAAAATAACCCTCCTCGAGCTGCTTTATTTGGAAATCGCCGACACACTTTGCGAAACACTGCGCGGATTGAGTCATCATTTTCCACCCAAAACTGTTGCTTCCAACATGACAGAAATGATCTTTTCCTTGTATTCAAAACCATTTAAGGCCTTGAGTTTGGATAATATAATTTAAGACATTTTAAGACCTTTTCAGGACCTGCAGGCACACTGGAATGTGTAAACATGGATCCATGACTCTTCTAATAGCAAATGCAGCTCTTGACCAAAATGTAAAAAAAAACATTTTATGTTGAGCATAAAAACATGTTGGACTTACCTTAACTGGACTTGAACTGCAAAGTCACATTTGGTCCCAGAGATGTCCCTACAGGATTAAAATAGAAGTGAGGTGAAGGTGGTCATTTTCTGTTCATGAGCAGTGCAACACATTACTTAGTAACAAGAGTACTCAGATTGCTTTTTGTGATACATAGTAACATAACACATCAGCTTTTCAATTAATGTAATCAGTTAATAAGTTACTTAGTTATAATAGTAATATTATTTTCTCATGTGTTTGACAGATAGAGACAACAGGCCCAGTAGACCCTCCTCACTTACATGGAGCTGCTGATCTGCTGAACTTGTTGTGGTGTTAATGCAAAGGCATAACAAGTTTCCTGGAACCGTTGACTGCTGTCTGAGGCTATGTACAATGACACAAACAAAAAGAAAATGGGAAGAGAGCATAACAGAGAGACGCTGGCAATTTCAGGAAAACCTTTTACCTATAACAATTTATATCAGACTTTTAAGAGACAGATCACGGGTATTCGAAGAGACTTTACCACTGCAACAGACAGAATACCCTGTGAATAATAACCTTAGTCAGGAATTGTGTTGATGTTGAAGCTTAATCATTCGTGTTGGTCAGGCCCAAGCATGGTTTTGACAAGACAGACTCCAGATTGCTGTGGATACGAGTGTTATTGATAAACAGACAGAGGAGCATGAAGTGTTGGACTCACCCAGGCTGGTAGGCTTGATGAGCTCATCCAGCATATCATAGAACGGCAATCTCTGAAGCTTGACATCAGGATGTACAGGGTGCAGAGCGGAGGGTAGATGAGGCAGACTCAGCTCATGCTTAGGCCCAAGTAAAGAAACAGGCAGCAGGGGCGAGGGGGAACCGTGACTATCAAATCCCAGCTGAGCAAGGCCAGCAGGCACGCTGGAGGTGGAATGGACACTGGGCAAGGCTAGGTCCACTGGTGACACCATTTTGGTGGGGAAGCGCCGTCTGTATAGCTCTTTGATCTTCATCTGCACTGCAGGGCTGCAGCCAGCCTTTAGTAGATGTAGAGCTTTGGTCAAAAGTTCGTGTTTCCGCCCGTGCTTATTCCTTCCTGCATACCCCAACAACACTTGGAGCTCCGAAACTCGAAGGCTCATTACCATTTGCTGGTGAAAAATAAGGAGGGAAAAATAACTCTATTACATACAAACCTGGAAAGCATAGTTTCCCTAGCTGAAGTTAAGGAACATGTTTTGGACTTTCCTCATTTTTTACTTCAATCTTTTGCTGTCTTGCAAAGAGTCCACAAATTTGGCTACAGCAGCATTACTCCTCCTTTCTGACATTTTATTTCTTTTGGAGCAGTATGATAAACATTCTTTTACAGGCTATTTTTTCTTGAAGCAATAGCACCACAATGAAGAGACTGACAATGAGAGCTTAATTACGCATTGACAATCATTACTTTGAATGGAATTGGAATTCATAAAGATACATTTCTGGTTGGGTAGCCCACTGTAAGCACTGTATCACTACACACCACATGTAAAAATATAATCCACTGTCTCTATCCATGAGTAGTAAGTGAAAAAAACTCACTACACCAAAATTGTGGACAGACCGAGGGAATTGATTTTCAGAAATAAAACAAAACCTGCAATCAAGAAATACATATACTTATGCTTTCGGTCACCCACTTGATTATTGGTCAAGCTCACCTGTGCTAAGTGAAGAGCACAGGCGTGGAACTGCAACAGGTGAATTTTTCAATATCACTATCAACATTCTGTTGGCACTAGTAGAATTTGGCCTGCTGAAAAAAGGTAGAGACATTTGCCACAAAGACATGAGTGGACCATTAATGGATCAGCTTAACTCTTTGAGATGTAGATGTTAATTGCCTTCCATATTTTACGATTGAATCTAAATATGGACTGTATCTTCAAATACTGTGTGCAATGTGTAGTGATAAAGCTCATAAGATGGGCTATTATAGAAGGAGGGTCAAGAAAGCAGAGATTGGTTTAAGAACAGAGCAGATCATGATATCAAATTGAAAACGTCTCTCAAACGAATTATAACAGTGAGCCCTGCAAATGATTTA
Organism: Gephyroberyx darwinii; assembly: GCA_900660455.1. Classification (NCBI taxonomy): domain Eukaryota; kingdom Metazoa; phylum Chordata; class Actinopteri; order Trachichthyiformes; family Trachichthyidae; genus Gephyroberyx; species Gephyroberyx darwinii. Next base: position 30,130 of record CABFOQ010023924.1, read on the forward strand.
CATAAGACCGCTGTCAAAACCATGTATTTGAAAAAAGACTTTAAAATGACAGACACTGAATGAATTAGCTAGCTAATAACACCTTAACATACCTCTAAGTTGACTGATAGCTACTGCTGTATTCAGACTAAAATCACACTACAAAACATCGTACCAGACATTTCAATGTTGATCGCTCCCGTGGTTACATGACAATGAGAATGCAGTACATTCCCTGGACTATATCTAGTCATCTAGTAACGGTAACTAAACTACGTTCCAGTTCCAGGGAATAGACAGAGCCGATTTTTAGCATGCATGGCGGTGCGGCTAGCTAACTACTAATTAAGTCAGTTGGCTAACATTACATTCAAGTTGAGTCGAAATGCTTGCATAAATGTAGTTTCTGGCTTATTGAAAGAAATAGATGGTCATATCTGCAGGTGAGCAACATAGCCGAAACACTGCCTAACAGAACATCGGCAACAATAACAAAGCTAATGCTAGCTAGCTAGTTAGCCAGCTAGCTAACAGTTGGTCTGGTGTCCACTCTACTGCTGTTTTCTTGCCATGTACTTTATAATAACACCTCTCAAGTCGCTATCATAACGTAATTGTGTTTATGTGATTTGTAAATCAAACCGTCGTGTGCAAAACATTTATTTGTCAAATATAATGTTGGGCTTCGATTTACCTTCAGTTCCGCACTCTCCGCCATCTTGTTACACTGGATGCGCAGGCGCAATAGCCATCCTCAAGGGACAGCGAGAGGACCCACTTGGCCGTCACCTCCTCATAGCCGACAATAGATGGCGTTGTCGCGCTACAAAATAGAGAGCTGGCTGAGAGCGGCACTCTGTAGGAATCTAGAGCATAAATATACAGTGCCGTTTTAAACATAGTCCCACCATTGAAACCCCATTTCATTTAAGAGGTTTTGTTCTGCGTTCGCACTAAAAGAAAACATTGCTGCAGGCTCAGCAAAGCTATAGCCTGCAATATAATAACCAGACTCTATGGCCGGGTGTAGGCTATATTGCAGATAAATAAATTGTTTGGAGAAGGAAAATAACGCATAAGGTAAATATAGAGGACTATATTGACTGAAGCACACACTTGTGGGGAAGAATTCATATTTCTTTTAATAAAATGATGTATTCATTAGCTGTCAAAACAAATTTTACATGAACAAATAGGCTACTTTTAGTGGGACATGTCGCTACTTACAAGTTAGCGGATGTAATTTAGCCTACTAACTTCTGTGTTTGCTAAGTCATCAAAGCAAATAGTTTGGTGCATGGTGTGATATAAATCAATCCCCAAACACATATTGTATTTCAATGCACAGGCTATATGGTAATTTCCATCACTCGTTTAAAGTGCATAACATCAAAAGAAATATGTACGTTATTGGCCTACAAAGATGAACACAGCATAAGTAGTAGGCTAATTCACAATACTGAGGACTAAGAGCAATGAATTGGCTAGTTGGAGCTGCTAGTGACAACAGAATACCGAAATAACAACCTCTAACTATTACAGGATACATACATTGTCATTGCACTTTGCCACTAAATAAATATCAATGGTATCATTTCAGTAAAACAAATTTCAACGTATGCAAGATGGTTATATAAATGATACACTGAGAGTGAAGATACACATTTTAATATATTACAATTAATTACATGACGGCCAGTGATAACATTAGGCTACTTTCAAGCTTGGTTTCTCCAAAAGTCTCTGGTATTTTTTCAGCCATTCGACAGTTCCGTCCTTTGTTCCTCCTTTATAAACACATAGTAGTTTGATTTACGGTGGGAGCAGAGGAGATTTGAAGGAGCAGGTTCCGGTGCAGTGGCGCGGAGTTAACATCTTACACGAGAAATGGTGTAATGCGTCGTGAGCTTCTAGGAAGAAAGAGATACAACAATGAATAGCGTGTGTGTGTGGGTGGGTGTGTGTGTGGGTGGGTGTGTTTGAATGGGGGGGTAAGTGGAATACATTGCAGACATTTTTCGATCATGCTTCAATTAAAAAAACAACAACTTCATGATGCTTTTAGTTTAGAGTTGAATAACAATTGGTGTAATATGGATCAACTGATTCAAGACCATGCTCAAAACTGTTATGAAAGAAGGCCGGGGCTGGAGTAGTATGCCTCCTGCCTCTTGAATCAACGTCAAGCCGCTCCTGAGGCAGAAATGTCCAGCTTTCATATCATCGTGGGTATTCCAACTGACTATGGCAATTACATTTTAACTTCTGCTGAATGGCATAACGGGCTTTTCTTTCTTGGTCCAACTCGCTGCGTTTTTTCGTATTCCCTCTGTATGACATATCTATCTATCTAAAATTAGGCCTATGTCTGTAATAAACATCCGTAAATAGATAACATGATCACTTCAACAAATACTGAAAAAAAGGTTAAATTTGAGGTATTTTCCATTCCAATTCAAGTGACTTTAGCGACTTCAACATGCCACTTCACACATAAAAACAGTGTTTTACAGATGAACCAATCAAATCCATGATGTGAGCACAGACAATTTTGAGCATAGGCCTATCATCAATCAGGTCGGCAAATATGCCACAGTAAATCCATTGGTAAAAGTTGGAGGGCATTGTGCACATCACAGCGGTAGTCTCCACTTCCTCTGTTTCATTTTTCTCACCTCTGACGATATGAAGCTGCTGAACCATCTCCTCCCTGTAGGAAAGCTCCCTTTTCATTTGATCTTGAAAATTATCTGGGGAGCAAACGGCAGGCATGCATTTTAGTCAGTGACGTGGTAGTACGGAAGAAAGTGGGTAACCTTTGACCACCAGTCGATGATCATCACGAGGCACCACAACCACCAATATAAATAAAAATCAAATATAGGCTACTTCCAGTAAAGCATTAATTTATGCTCTTTACCCCTAAAACAGCTTATGTAACGTCAGCATCAGTTTTATACTACGGCTATGGTGCGTAATGAATTTCAAGTGCCCCAGTGCATTCAACGAGCCTGGTCGGTCCGGAGGTTTATTCGCCTCTAGAGGGCGCTACTTTAAAGCTACAGCGACAAACCAGGTACCTATTCAAAGTAGAAATTACAAAGACCCCGAAGGTGTCATGCCATGTTATGTTACTGGGGATTAGTCGAAATAGTTTAAAACAAGAATCTAAATGATCTACCTTTTTTGTAATTTAAAGTTCTAAAATTAAAACAACAAAAACCTAAATTGCCTCAGAGGAAAAAACTTTTTAGCATTTTATGTGGTAAATTTGCTCAGACGTTTTATTAATGTTGCAGTTAGGAGTTTAAATATTTTCCCTGAAAATAAATAAATACAAATATTTTCCTTGAAAAATATTTAATTCTGTCTCGTTTGGTGACAAAGCTGAGATCACGTCTTTCACAGTTTCAATGGCATTTTAGGGTGTATGATGTATTATGCATTAGAATAATCAAGCATGGTATGGGAAATGTGGTATGGATGGCATTTGAGTCCAGTTTCTGAGGTTACAGATAAATCATCATCCTTCTTGTCATGTGATAATGCATTGTTTTCTTTTTAATCCCATCTGGACTCAAATACCACCAATGAATGCATGAAATGAATGCATGAAAGCTGAAACTACAAGTCCACCATACACCTTAGAATTGTATAAAGATGCATCGATGGGACCTGATATCAGGTTTGTTAGCAAGAAAGGCAGATTTGGAACAAATGCGATGGAACAACATTATCCAAAATCCCAAAATCCAATCTAAAGATTGAGTACAAAGAATTGAACTTTTTTTCCCCTAATTGTGGCTATTTGACCTAAAAGGAACAAAGGGAGTGAGTACTTTTACAAACTAGAATTCTGTTACTTCAATTTTATACCTTTAAATGGTTTTAGTATATATTTCCTTTTTGTCCTGTTCACTTTATTGTGCAACTATATTTGGGATAGAAGCTGGAGAGTTCCCAGGAGTGGTTGCCCTTTTAATATAATGCAGACAGAATGTAAGTGAAGTTTTTCCTGCTATTCACTGGATGCATTTCATCCTATTTTGGGCAGGGATACAGTTTAGTAGTCAAAAATATGACCTTTGGAGCACAATCTGGGGTTTTCTCAATAGGGGTGTCATATATGTGAATATCCAGAAATTCTAAAAGTTTGCATTGCAGAACTTTTCCATTACATTATTACCAAACCAAAATTCAACTCCAATAGTGTCAATTCAAGTTAATCAAACTGCCATGTCCTCTAATATTATATAGCAACATTCACACTGTAAATAATAATTCCTACACCTAAATATCAACTTTCAGATACACTTAAAACTATTGATTAGCTGTAGCATAGCCTACTCTCAGTGTATCAATGGTTTTGTAAATTAAATTGAGACTAAAAAATGTCATCATTGGGGTTTCTGCTGCAGGACTAACCTTTTCTCTACATTTGGTTTAGGATTGAGATGGACAGATGTTTAAAGTCATAATCCTCTCAAAAAACATGTGAAATCAATTTTAAAAGCAGTTTTTGAAAACACCTCTTCCCAGGAGAGCATGGCCCAGAACCACTTAGCATCTTTGGAAGAATGGTGCCCTTTTCCAGATTTTTGTCCTTGCCCCTGACAGAGAATATGCATGCATATTCTCTGCATGTCTGCAGGTGCTTGGCCAGGTCATGGTAAGGTTCATGTTTTGGCATGGATCACAAGCATGATACAGGAGAATTATTCAACGTGCACTGGAAATACAAATAATATTGTGTTCCTTTATCTCATCTATGATATTACGATACTATTATTGGTAAAAGTGAAATAATGATAAAAGAATGCTACAAAAAATAGCCTACCTTTCAAATGCTGAAATTCACGTTCCAACTTCTTCCTCAGTTCAACTTGCTCCAACAGTTGTTTCTGCAGTTCCTCTAGAGCAGACAAATAATAGAGTGTATTTCAGGTGGAAATGATTAGACAATTTCCCCTTTATAAAATCAGCATGATAGGAATCAGGAAACCATTATCATTTTGTTTGAAAATCCAGACTAGGCTGTCCTGGGACTATTGCCCTGTTACTGTTAACAATTTCTTCCTTAATGGTTTGTGGGCCTTATCACAGTGACTTCCTACAGTAAAAACGGGTAGAGGACCTTCTGCAGCACCATAAACAGCATGGCTTCATTTAGTTTATTTAACCTTGTGTAGTTAAACGGTTTCACCTTTTGCAAGTGACACTGAAATTTATAATCGAAGGCAAGGTCTATACAGAAATATGGACGAGAAATAACGCAATGTGTTTTTAAGGGGTTCAGGCCCAAGGCCTAAAAGGTTCATGGAGTTGAGCTTCTGAACTTATAATTAAAATGAAATAGGCTTAGTTTGTAAAATTAGAACAGCCTAGCACATTGAGTGAGCTAACGATGTTAACGATGTCGTTACTTTTAAAACATTTGGTGTCACTACCAAGCTGTTATTGTAACTCGATAAAAAAAAAAAGTCAAATGTAAATGAAATGTGAAGTGAAATTAAAATCCTAAAATTAATAATGGCTTTTAATAATGGAAGTTTGGGCCAAGCGTAGATGATGATGGTAATGATAAAAATAACAATAATAATGATGGTGATGATAATATTAAATATTTGCGGGTCGGCTGTTGACTGTCAATCATTTTTTCTTACCACTGGTCAAGTTTATTTTGTACAGTTACCGTCTTACCTTTTGCCAGGGCTTCTGTGTGTTTTTGTTTGGGGGGAGCTCTGGCTGTCGCTTCCTCGCCTGAATACACAGAAAATAAATTGTATGCCACTATCTATGAAAAGCAGACCATGGACTCGGTAATTATAATTTTGAAAAGCATTTGGTGACCTCGATTTGGCTTACCCTCCTCCGTTTCTCGCTGGTTTTCCTCGTTGCTTTGTTCATTGAAAGATTTCGTTTCTATCTCTTCCACGGTGGAAGACGGCTCCTCTTTACTTGCACTTTCATCTTAAGAGAAAATAAATCGTTGTAAATTTTCCTTTTCGAATTATTAGAGACACACGGAATTTAAGAGCAGCAACATCTCTAACCATGTGATGCAAGTAGTCCAGTCTGGTAATTTGCAGGTCTGAACTGATACGGACTGCTCCGTTGTTGCAGCTCACCCCTCTCCGGTGTGTACACCTAAAAGAATGAATTATTAATTTGTTGAAGTTTAGTACAAAAAATATTTAAGTCTATCTATGTGTGTATTATGTGTTTTTATCTAATGGGCTGACCGGATGATTTTTCTAATCCTAAATGATGTGTGGACTGTTTTTATGTCCAAGACAAATTTCCCTGCAAGGACAATAAAGTTTATCTTCTCTTATCTTAAGTGTGTAAAAGCATTCAGTCTGTCTAAAAATATCCATAGACAAACACTTGCAAAAAACTTTTGTGAAATGAAACCTTGCTTAAATGTCAGTGCATCTCAGTTATGATGGGTCAAATTAGTATAAGACCTGTATGAGTCACTCACTTCAGTAAACGATGCTGCTATACTGGTCTCTGGCAACTGCTTGCTTTGTAGATCTCTTTCTGAAGACTGGGCCACATGTAAGCTCATTTTGTGAGAATCAACAAGACTGACGTCCTGCATGGTCTTTGCGTCTGCGTCGTTTGGTGACAGACTGTGAGCCGTGCCGGGAGGAGTCCGAGGACACACCGAGGACAGAGGCCGTGATTCCTCGTCCTCTGGTGTCTTGTTTGTCTCCACATCGACGTCTGGTTCGCCCTCGCTGTCCACGCACGGGGACACGGACCGGTAGCTGGAGCTCTCACTTAAGAAATCGGGCGACAAGTAGCCGGTGCGACAACCGTTATAGGCGCCTCTGTTGCCGTACAGTTTGGCAATGCAGTCAGCATCTTTAATAACCGGTCTGAATGCAGATACGTAGCTGATTTTCCGGGGCGCGAGGGTCATCCCCTCCATCGGCCTCGCTTCATCCCCAGACTTATCCTCCTCGTTACGCGCGGACTGGGTGCTGGAGCATCGTTCATTATCAACCATGCTGTCTTTTGAGGTGTTGGTGCTACGGTCACTGGGCTCAGATATGTCCATGTCATTCTGCCTAGGAGGGCACAGAAGCTCTGAAGGGGGTTTGTGCTGAGACTGGTGGTATGGTGGCATGGGCAGACCGCCTGCCGTGGGCCAAAACATAGGGAAGGGGTGATAGGCGCTGTCCTTGGTACCTGGCCAGAGGACACCTGATAGGCCCGGTTTGCTCTGCTCTCCCATCATACCGTCTTCTTTCTTCTGACACAGGCCGAAGGCTGGGAATCCGTATGGATGCGGGAAGAGAGGCGGTGGGATCTTCTGCAGCATCCCAAAGCCCTTACTGGGTACCGGGATGACAGGGTAGCTGCGTGTGCTCGTTATATTCATGCTTCCCCGGTTATCCTCGCAGCGAAGGATCTTTGCCGGCATCTCGGGCGAGTCTCGGGGAAGGCTGGCTCCCTGTGATTTTAACGTAGAGCCGGATCCTGACCCATTCATTGGCAGCGTCCTCTTGCGACTGCCCCCGTTGAACATGGCCTTCACGTCTTCCCATGCGTGTGCTATGTCATCCGGAGAGTTTTTATCTGATAATTTGAGATGCCGCCTCCAGGAATTAAAATTTGCTGCATCTGGCTGTGTGTATTTTGACTCCGGCGTACGATGCGAATGAAATATGAATTTATTTGGAGAAAAATACATGTTACAATAGGAGCACTTGATGCACTTGGCTCTGGAACTGTTGTATCTAGCCGGGATGAAGTTACCTCGACTCCCCCAGGCACATTCGTGGGACACATCGAAGGCAAAATTTTCTGGAAGTTTAGGCGGTGCATGAGCTCCGAGGAATGATTTGCAAAGTCTCTCGGCCTCACGTTTAGTTATCATCCCACAGCGCCTGGAGGAAATTGGCATTGCTCCGGCCCGCCGCAGGATTTCCAGCTGGACAGGGGTGCACTGGACGCAGGTGATCCCAAGCGCCACACGCCGGTTGTGTATCTCGTTATAGCTGTAATTCTTCAACAGGGTATTAGAAATCTGCGCAAGGCAAAGTCTCTCCTGGCCATCTATAACGAGAGATACGATGGGTATTCCATACAGCACCGTCTCGCTGACTTGGTTGGGCTTGAGGCTGTTGGTGCTGGGGTAGGAAAGTTCTTGCTTGGAGCCTGGCGAAGAGCTGGAGTCTCGCCCCGCAGGTATCGGTTCCATCCTTGGCTGTTTGTATGCTGCAAAGACAGCGTTTGATATTAACCAGTGAGGTTTTGTCAGTCCTTTACAATAGGCCTTTAATGAAGCCTAGATATTTCAAAGTAGTTCACTCTGCTATTCAGAGCCTTGAAATAGACAGGAACGGATAATGACATATTTGAATGAAGTTGCCTCAATGTCGATTTTTTTTTTTTAAAAAGGGACTGTTTCTCAGAGACCATTTAGTATGCTATCGGGTCTGAAGGATACAAGCTGACCTTTATCGGTGCTTAGCCAAGGGACAAAGTGAAGCAGCGTCCGAGAGGTTATAGCATAAATCATGTTGATGGGTAGAGATATGTTCCCTACGTTAACTAGGCTAATATAAACTACTAATTTTATTTTATCTCCAGCTTCAGCTTGTTCACTGTTTATAAGATACCGGCAATCTGTATAGAGTGTTGAAAATAGGTTACGGATTTGCAAATAGGCTACACTTTTAATAGCACAGAGCGCGTTGCTGTCTCCACACTTCACAAAATGCAGACTAAAACATGCACTGTAAAATATTGTCGTAATCAGTTTCCACAACTCACCTTTAATGATCGCAAAATCTCCCCTCCGTTCTGAAATAAGGAAACTCTGATCAAGTTATGACGAAGCTAAACGAAGTCCAGTCTGCGGAAAAGATGTAAAGATGTTTTGCTTTATAACCCGGACGCACCGCCTGTCCGGCACCACCTCCCTCTTGGCGAACGTCCTTCTCTCTTTGCGGTGCTCTGTCGGTGTGAGTCTGGTTTGTCCACATGGTCTGTAGTACAACCCCCTCCCCGACAACGCTTCCGACAGCAATCAAGTGACAGCAAAACTTATGGCAAGGCACTCCCACTCACACAGGCAGTCGACATTAACTATAGACCCGTGACCATTGAAGATTCTCTTGTTTTAGTTTTCGGCTGTTTTGTTTGTCTTGGTCTTCATAAGTCATAGTTTATAGGCCCACACATCTATATAAGAACGAGAACAAACCCTAACCATATTAAATAAAAACATTTTATTAAATCTTATTGTATTCCTCGACATTAAAACGAATTCTCTATAAATACGTTTAAATAAATCCAAATAATCTTTCATTAGCCTAATATGCCGGTGATATTGCGTTTAATTATTTCTTCCCCACGTTTTAAAAATGCAATGTTATTGGCATTATGCACGGGGGAGGCTGCAGTGGGATTTGGCATTTCGCTAAAAACAGCAGGGACCCAAGACACATTGTGTGTAAGGAGTCAGGGCCCAATGATGAATGCGTGTGCAGGCCTAGATCATGTGTTGGGTTCCCACGGATTCACACTTTACAAGCTACTCTTCGCCTACATGCATTCTGACAATACCCAGCTGCTCAGAAGGTCGCTCTCTGCGCTCTGTCCTTCATTCCCCTAATGCTGAAGGGGACTGAAAGGAAGAGACCAGGGAGAGGAACAATGCGGACAGCCTTGCGCTATAAACTCATAACTTTTTAAAGTCAATAAAGTCTTGGGTTAATTATTTTCATTTGGCATGTGCACGACGCACGAGCCTTAGTGCAATATTGATGAAGGTAACCGGACACGTTCCCATTGCTCCTATTGACTTCAGTGGGCGAGATACTATTGTACTCTCCAACAATAATTACAATTTGTCCTGTAATTATTCACTCGTTTTAAATATTAAGACAGGACGATGGTTGTAATCTTTATTCATTTGAATATACCCTTCTATAGTTTTGGGCACTCATTTAAAAAAGAAACAAAAAAATTCCCCAACTTGAAGCACTGAACCACAACGGATTTAGTTATTTTAGTCGCATGCTTCCACAATAGATCTATTTGACCTTTGAACAAGTTTCTGAATTAAAAAGCCATATAAAAAGAAAAACAGGAAATATTTAAATGAAAACAAATTGTTGTCACATGAGAAAGTTAGAAATGAAAATGGAAAAGCGTTAAAATGATGCCAGGCTATTGAATATAATTCTAATTTCTGCTGCAGCTGAATAATTGGGTGTTTTGAGTGGTGATCACTATTTTACAATCGTATCTTACAGCAACAACTACTTGGGAAGAGGAACACCTGACATCAATGTCAAAACGTGTGTAAATAAAATAAACGGTTCTCCAATTTAACACGTCTCTTTAGAAGCCAATCTTCTTCACTTGCCTATCGATTATTGAAGGGCTACGGCCTATTTCCCCTGTATCGCACCAACACAAACGACTAAATTTAACAAAATCCAGCTGAACTGAAACACTGTCATTTCTAATATTGCTTCATCAAAAAAAGATACATTTACAGTATGACTGTGTGACCACTCCGCCTTCCTAGCGGCAGACAATATCAACATTACAAACTGATATGTCCATAAATGAAATCTAAATGTAATACTGATACAAGCATACATATACCTTAGTGTGTGTGTGTGTGTGTGTGTACGCGCGCATTTATGCGAAGTGCAGTGATATTTCTTATCATAATGAGAATGAGACTAGTGGTATGTACCGGTATTATATAATTGGAGCGAATTCCAACCAAAACCAGGCAGGGGAATGTGGAAAGTAGAAGAAAAGTCAGTGAGGTCATGATCTGGCTCACTTACACTACCTTTTGTGCAGGAAAGAAAGGCTCGTTTAAAAGTGTGTCTGCATTAATCACAGTGCTGCATCAAAGTATGATAATCACCTGAACACTCTATTAAAATAAAAGTGCCAGCCCAGGGGAAATCTTACCTGACTCTTTAATTGTTTTGAGGCTTTGATAGGCTTTTTAATCTAAGATTAATTTATGCATTCTTAAATAACTCTACATATGATTAATAAGCTTGAAAATTAAAAGGAGACTAAAGCAATTATAACAAGTGGTTGGTCATCACCTCATTAGATGGTATTGGAAAGATGCAGTTTGTATCTGTGTGTGTGTGTGAGTGTGTGAGTGTGTGTGTGTGTGTGTCTTAGCCTGATTGGGTATGACAAAAAATTAACAGAGGAAGGGTGAGAATGAGAGCAAGAGCAGGGGGAGGTGTGTGTGTGTGTGTCTCTCTCTGTGTGTGTGTGTGTGTGTGTGTGTGTGGGGAGGGGGGGTCATCCCACTGTTTGATAACAATCAGAGAGAGCAAGTGCTGTTGGCTAATTATTGTGGATCTTTCTGAGCCGTGTCTTCTATTAAGGTGTGAGGAAAATAATCAACTTATTGTAATTGACTTATTGTCGGTTGTAGCAATACAGATCCTAATCAAGATCCAAGCTAGACCCTACAGATCTTCAGATCATTTACCGGTGACCACAATTCATGGCCTGAACTGCAAGGACAACTTAAAGAGGAAGATCAGCTGTTTCAGATGATATTTGAGAGATGCAGTGAAAACAGTCAGACTTGCTAAATGGTTGCTAAATGTGTAAGCAAGACGTCACTCCTCTCCTGCTCTGATGTTTATTTGTCTCCTAAAAGCCCACCCCTGGGTCCTGACCCCCACATCCTCCGCTGCTAAACGGAACATTTCATCTCGCAGGAGGTGGTGTGGGAGGGCACTGCTTGTGTGTGTGTGTGTGTGAGAGAGAGAGAGAGAGAGTGGGGGAAGTGGGGGGAGTTCATCACTGCATCAAATGAGGCTGGGCGCAGGGACCCTTTTGTCACAGATAGGGACTCATCTGCCAATGGTGAGCTGTGAGGTCCTAGGGGAAGAGGGGAACAAAGGTGCCAAAAGGCTGTGCAACAATGAGGGTGCTCTGAGGAGAGCCTTCAAGTGTGGGACACAGGCTGCACAGGACAAGCTATGCCAATCACTCCGCAATTACTTTTTTGTGCAATCCAGAGGCCTTGTGTAAGCATTCTTGGATAGACACAAGGACACAAGGCAGCCAGGGTGAGGTTCATGTATCTCTGCACTTCCATGTTAAACACAAATTATATCATAACAGAAATGCACAAGGTGTCACTTGCTCTTCTGTTGATTTGATGATGTAAAAAAATATAAATAGCCAAAGAATATCCTTTGACAATTTCAGTCCCTTTTTTAACTGAGCACACTGCCCAGATAATGGTGATGTCAGTGTTACTACAATTGAAGGTAGAGTTTTTGCAAGTATATTTCTCAAATGAGAGTTAGATTTACTCACATCTGACAAAATACATGAATACAGCCATGCTCAATTAAGCAGTTTCTCCTAGATACCACAGCACATAGTGCTCTTTACTGGTCTTATTCTCCAATCTTCATTATACCATCTCCCTCACTCTATTTAGAGTATTTAGAGAGTTTTGAGTATCAGCATCTAAGCTACACTGAAATAAAGAGAGATGCAAGAGGTTGCCTATATCCAAGCAGCAAGAAGTTTCAACAGTGTAATGAGGAGTCAAGTGAGAATGGGAATTATAGTAATGATAACAAAGGTCTATGCACCATAGCTTGAGGCTGTTTTGTAGGGCATTACCATAAAGATGCGATGTGCTTGTATTGCAGGGTTTGCTGAGGGAGTAGGCCAAAGAGATAATAACTATTAGTAGATGACAGTGCTTTGTGGGATTCCAGCTGTGGAGCCCAAATTTCCATACAGATAGAATGGCTCTGGGTGGATGATATGTGTACGTGGGGGAGGGGCTGGGCGATTCCATGGACTCTACACAGACATACACAATCATGGTCTCTGAACGGCAAATCACAGTGTTCAACTCTTACTGCCCACAGTCAGAATTTAGGGTGAAGCAAGAGCCTCCTGTTTGAACACTCTCATGGTCTCTATGGAGGAGCTGTCCAGAGTACTGAAGCAGCCCACTGCTGCTCTGCTGGCAGCTTTCAAAGTCAGGAAGTGCAAATAGCTAGGGCTGTATTTGGGGGAGCAGTGATTTACACCAAGATCGCATGCAGGTGAGAGGGTGTGCAACATGTCATCACCAGGAATCGGGGGAAACCTTGTTAACAAACAAAATAAGAGGCCCCAAAAACTACACATTCAAGGTTACATCACAAACTTTCAAAAAGACATACATCCCAGTAATGCAGGGTGTATCAAACAAGTATACGGGTAAGAGTGGATTGCTTATAACGAGTCAAACATGGAATTGGTTTTACATAGCAATTCAACTTCCGTTCCCTCTATGTGAACTTGAACAGTGGCTTGTGAGAGTATGTCACTATGTCCCAGAAAAGACGCGCAAGACATTCAGGGTTGAGGGAGAGAGAAAAAGTGCAAGAGATTGGAAGGCAACTGTGATGAATTATATATGGGAGGAGGTTAGGTTAATAATAGCAAGAGAGGTGGTGATAGAGAACTGAACTCTGCTGTCTCCTGTGTTCCAGCCAATCTGCTGGTGTAAATAAGTCCACAAACATCTGTAAACAGCGGTGCACATGTCTTCTATCAAACATACACAGCTGGTTAAAATGGGCCCCGGAGATTGAACAGGCCAGGGGCCGGGAGCTCGGGACTTAGGAGCCTTTGGTCGCCTTCCAGTGGCAGACAAGCTGTGTCTTATGTAAGGGCAGGGCTAACTGAGAGGAGACAAAGATAGTGAGAGCAGTGAGCGTGAGGACACCAATCACCCTGTAATTATCCCCCTGGTGTCTGAACTGCCCAACTCTGTCCTTGATAGATTCACCTGACCCAATAACACAACACACAGCCACAATGGACTGGAGGCAGGATAAAGACAACACCATAGATCAGCCAGGGATCAGCAATGAGACAAAGACCCAACGCCTGGGAGTTGCAGTGAAATTAAAGAACTGAAAGACTGAACCAATCCCATTCCTGCATTCCATTAATAGCCTGAGAGCTGCTTGAGAAACAGCAGAAGTGAGGTAGTGCGGGATTCAATTTCATTTGATATTAAAGAAACACCCTTTGGCATCTCTCTCTTCTGCTCACATCGTCCCGTTACCTTAGAGTGATGTATTAAGCCATTTAAATTAACAATGGAATGACTTATTCTAATATGCCTGTCCTCAGGAGTGCCTCAGACGCTTGCCTGAGTGGTACATGAACATCACACACATGCACACCACCTCTAAACCTCAGGCTGGCCAGTGTTGCGTGTCACTCCTTCCAGATAGCCAAACAATCTGGTCAACACTCCATCCTGTGGCAGACGTTCATACAGTCATTATGGCAGCTTATGGCAAGGGGAGAGGGTGAATGACATCACTGCGCTCATCATTAGTAAACGCCAAAACTAAGCACACCCCAAAGACGAGTAAATATACATGTTGTTTCCCTGCGCCGACTGGCAAGACAAAGAGTATCAGTAAATACATCAAATCCAGCCGGGGAGGACGAGAGTGAGAAGCAGTGGGATAGGCTCTATCGTGTCTTCAAACTTCAGCGGTATACGTTGTAAATCTCATATTACTCTCTCTCCTTCTGTCTATCTCTGAAACGGAGCTCTAAATCACTGTTACTAAGGCCTTTGGTCAGCCGAATTCAAATGAGGATACAGTGAGTGGCCGTCTGTCCCTGAGGGGGTGTACAGAAATAGATCTGAGAAGAGAACAGTTTGACTGATGCTGCTACACTCTGAATAATGATCAGTTCAGAGGTCAACCTACTTCAGTGGAAACCATTATATCATTAATTACAGACATCAATAAACAATAGGACATCCTCCATATGTTTGAAGTGTGGATACGCCACCTCTTTTCCTTATTGGATCATTTCACAATTAGTAACTGTCACCCAGTTTCCATAAAAACACGGACAAAAGGCAGTCCACACCCATCAGCTATTGATCACGTTCTCAAAATATCACACCGGGTCTAGAAGAATGGCATAGTAATTACACGTGATGAAAGAAGCACATTTCGATCACACAGTTACATACGCAATTAAAATATTATTCATTACCTCTTAAATAAAAGCCTGGTTCTGAAATCCCATTAAATTTGGGATAATTGTGTGTGTTTAATTATAAGCTGTACCAGGAAGTAAGTTTCAGAGAAAGTAACAGAGTGTGCCGTGACCTAGATAGCGGTGGAGACATTTTGTTTTAAAAGTGACCTTGCTCTGAAACCTCAGCTCAGAATAGCTTGGATCGTTTTCCACGGACTCTCAGTGCACAGACCTATCACTTCAGGTTCTGTTTAAACAGTTCTTTAAACAGTGAATGGGGACATCAAATCTAACAATTTTTTTTGCTGTTAAAATGCTAAAAATTTTAGCAAGATAAAGAATACTGTGCTGTACCACTGCAATACAGCTATTCACACTGGCTTACCTTCAGCTACAGTCTATTCTACAGACTGATGCTGCTTTTGCATGTGATACATATAAGTGGTTGCTTCATAGCAGTACAAAACTACCAATGGCCTATTCTGGATTTTTGTTAGCAAAATACCCAGTCCATATAAGTTCATGGTTAAGCTGTCTGCTGCCCCAGCCCAGCATCCCCTGCTGGTTCCCTCAGAGCAGCTTGGCTCAGGGTGGTGGCTCCAACCTGCAGGCAGCCATAGGACAGCCCAAGCGGAGCTGTCTGCCACTCCTGTGCTTCATTAGGAAACAAAATATAAGGTTTCCACTCCATTAGGAATGACTTTAGGAGTGAAAGCACATAAGACGCCGACTCACCTCATCAACAATGCATTGCAATAACGGCGGAGGATGAATGAGAGTGAGGAGAGGGGAGAGAGAGAAAACAGCATTAGCCTGTATACAATGTCTTTACAGCAGAGTGGAAAGGAAAAAAATCATTAATGCAATAAAATGTGGTCAGATTAATCAAATGCCTCAAACTCTTATGGAAATATTACAGGGAGAGAATTTTCTATTACATCTAATGGTATCTAATCTAATACTGGCAGTTAAAGGCTTGGGCATCTATTTATTGTGAAACACAATTTAGGAAGTTTAAAGGGAGGCACTGAAGCATGGGTGCAGCATAGCCGTCAGGAACATAGGCAGAGATCTTTCCCTTCTATTTCTTTCCTCCAACTCATAAAAGCTTACCATTAAAGGCTCTGGGTTGTTCTGAGTTTGGGAGGCAGCATATAGAGAAGAGAGGCAATATGTAATTAGCGTATCATAATCAAAATGACCCACTCGGACACTTTATGATCAGCGAGAGAAAATTACTGCACTGCCGGTGGCAATCTGTGGGCATGTGTTAACACCATTAACATAATGAAAATACACAAATGTTAATAGCCCACCTCTTGATATGGACGAGGAGATGAAGCACAATGTTAATTTTACAGTGCGTTTCCACTAACCTGCAGGTTGTGGGGAAATGCAGGGTTGAGACAACTCATATATACAATCTTTTTGTATATATGTAATGGCTTGGAAAAAGGAAAAGTCTCCTCCTCTCTTAAAACAATCTGTGAAAAGTATCATTCCCCTGCCACCCGTCTCCAGTGAGACTCCGTGGAAAATCTCATTTTCAATTAAAATCTCATTTACCAGGAAGTTGAAATGAAATCACATGTTGTGAATTAGCACATGAATTTACATATTGGGATGCTTGCCAGTATGCATGGAGAATAATTTACCTCAAAGATATATTTATATATTTTTTTAAAGGATCTCAGTGATGGTGTAAGGGCAGCGATGCATACTGTAAGTCAGATCAGAGAACACATTGAACAACATCTAACAACATTTGTTAGAAAACATGGAAAACTGGATTTCAAGATGTGGCTAGGATAATTAAAGTAAAGTGTATATTATATAAATATTATATAAATGTGTTTGCCTCACAGAGTGGAAAGAAGATTTTTGAAATGTTGCAAACATCACAAATTAAAAACAACTTTACAAACCTTTGAAACCTTCACGAAAATGCACTGAAACATTGTCGGTTTACTGTTAGTAAGTGTATCAAGAAAATGACTTTGAGAATGAAAATGTCTGAAATCTTTCAGTGCTGTGTGGGCATATGTTTAGTCTGATTGATCACTCGTCCTTTAAAGCCTTATACAAGCTATGGCAAGCGACAAAGAAGCATCCACTGCTCCGATCATCATTTGTCAGGTGAGAAGACATTACTGGCAAGTTATTTCTGTCACTCCTCAATAGTGAAGCTAACCATCCATAGAAGTACTAATCCTTGTAATTTGCTAAGTTTTTAAGAAACCCACCTGTATCTAGCGATCCTTGATGGTCCTGCACCCAGAATACCCTCATTCAATCAGCTTTCCTCTGGGCCTTGGATTGTCCACAGTAAATTACTTGCTCATTTCGCAAGGCCTTTTCTGACAAAGCGGCACTGCTGTTATTGATTCATTCTTTCAATTAAATAAAGCTTTGCTCTCTCCACTCCTTGTAAATACCTAGAGACCCCCCATCCAACACAATATCCATTCTTCTTACACAGGAAACATTATCAGTCTGCACGCAAAATTAATTCCCCCAGTATTGCTGAAATAACTATAATTGCAAACTACACAGAGAGAGAAATTGGAAAAGGGTTTTAATATACATTTCCAGGTGTATTCTCCATTTGTTCAAGTCAATAACATTTTTCATTAACATTTGTAATAAAAAAGCAAGTTGTGTTCTCTGCTCATTTCCTTTTTAATTCAGAAATGAATTCAGCACACTTTCCAAACTGCTATGTGCTACACTTTTTCATTTAATTTGGTTTAAGACATCCAAATGAGATTAATGTGGGCTATCAACTATAAAACATTTTAATTTACATATTTATCAGTTGAATGAGCCATGACTCACAATAGGTAAGAGGTATTAACATGATTGCATGTTGATACAACCCTTTAATATAGCAGCAAAACAAGTGGATATGAATGGAAATGATGGCAGCTGTTTGCAAATCTAGTCATTTTGACATCTCTGATACATCTAATCTCTCTGATAGCCTAACTACTGGCATGAATACCTTGAAAACTTTTACTTCAAAAGAAAAGCACCATACGTATAATTATGAAAATGGTATTTTTTTGAGGAAGAATAAAGAGAAAGCAGGGAAATGAGAACAGTAAGTGTACAAGGACATTCAGACCTTGTCTACGCAGACAGGCCAAGAACAAGAGGAGAAGAGAGTGAGACCTCCCTGTCTCTCCGTCTCCTTCATTGTTATCCCTTTGACAATCCTGCGGGTGAGCAGAAATCAGTGTGGCTTGGCCTCAGCTGTACCGAGGTCAGCTCTCCGCTCGTCTGTGCTGGAATTATGGGCTAGCCTCATGCCCGCGGCACACAGATTTAGCCGTGACCCTGGACACGGCCTCCCCCAGTGGTTGACAAATTTTATCACCACATTTTCCCCAACTTTCCTCAGGAAACCAACCTTATCCACCAACCCAGTCAATGCAACTTCACTAGTAGCCTTCCCTACCCTCACATCTCATCTCAGACTTAACAAGAAAATCAGACCTCTGAGAACAGAAATCTTTTAAGACTCATGGAATGATAAGGGACAGACACTGTAGTACAGTAAATGCTAAAAGCCTTTATGCCAGAAGACTAGTGTATAGACAGGAAATAAATAAAATTATCATCAATTTCACAATAAAACAAACAAATGTCCTAAAATACTGATCTGTAACATAATGTTACCAATGATACAATTAAGGGATCTTGATTACGTCTTTGTAAAGCACTTTAGTAAATATGTTAAATGTGTTATATGTTATTGTGTTATATGAATAAAAATGATCATCATTAGTAGCATTATTGCCTAGTAAGACGATAAAACATTGTAACTTACAGCTTACAGCACAGCAGAGCGACTTCTAAAATCAATGTTGCATACACAGTATGTGTCTAAGTACTACACGTGATAATGTATATTTGCTGAGCAATATCATGAGTTGATTGTAAGATAAGCAGAGCACTCCAATTTTATTCCAAATATGTTTCACAGTTCTGCACGTAAAACAAGGAAATATAGAATCATTTCATCACAGATATTTCAGGAGACTGTGCAGCATCTACCTCTCATCTCTCCAAACTGAGGAAACACATAGGCCTACCCAAAGGAAGAAGGAAAAATGAGCCAACACCAGAGATACAATAAATCAGAGAGCTCTTTGCTGGCGGCTGCATGCACATTAGACCACATCTTCAAGATTTTCAGAGCAAACCATAGAGCAAAACTCCATTACCTCCTGACACAGAATGTAAATGAATCTCAACATGGGGTGGGATGGAATTAAAGACCCTTCTCTAATCAATGACAAGACAGGATGAAACCCTCTCTTCCATGGCTCTGCTATGGGCAAACTGCAAGCCCCCCCAACATGCACATATACACACGCGTGCACACACACACATACCCATGCATGCACAGACAGCCTGAAAGACAGACATACACACACACACACACACACACACTTGGCATGAACTCATTGGCTATTTTCCAACTTCACTTTCCATAAACTGGTAGAGAGGGCACACTTACAGTGAGCCTACTGTGTGAAGAACCTGCAACCTCCTCTGTATTTTAGAGGAAAGACAACTGATTTTGTCAGGTGGATGGTGCTGGTCTCAGGCTGTGTGAGGTGAAGGGAAGAGCTGTCTCTGTTCTGTTGTGTTCTGCTCTGCTCAGACAGATGCACAGGCCTGTGTAAATGACAGCCTGAGCCTGAGGATGTCTGCTGGCTGCCGCGCGGCCTGCTACAGCCTGCAGGTGAAGTGTCTGTGGCGCCATATGGAGCAGGGAAAATTAACAACGAGAGGAAATTCTCCACAACAGCGGGAGGTCTCGCTACTCTCTCCTCCAAACAAAATTTAAAGACGTAGAGAAACAAGAGAGGGGGAGTGATAAAATTAATGGGGTTCAACATTTTAACACAACACCGACGGCAATGTTTGCACAGAAAAACAAGAATTCCCTTTACAGTTTAGTCACATTGCACTCTTGCATTATAAATCAGAGCCTGGCTTAAGTAGTTTGACCTGTTCTATAAATGTACATTAACCCTGCTGGTGCTCCCTCCCAGGCTCCAGCCTGCTACACAAGCCCAGCACAGTGGCTGTTAGTGCAGGTGAGCTGCCTTTGTCCCTGGTGGCTCCTCACGCTTGCTACCATCATAGTGCAGCGGCCCCCCATGGAGCCTCTCTTGGTTTGGGTCATTGATTACAAAGAGCCTCCTGGTTTTGTCTGACAGATGTGAATCCATGCTATTTAATTTGGAGAGTTACCCTCAAAGGGACCACCATTAGCTATCCAATCTGACCACAAATAGTGTTCCATTAACCAAAGAGTTTGAGAAGCTCTGGTGGTGTGTCTCCTGACAGCATGGAAGAAGCCTTGGCATATTACACTGAATGTTAAATGCTTGGTTGTTTAAACAAAAGGGAGATCTTACTTTAAAGAACGTCTTTGTTTTAGGGATACATAAAGAGTCCCCTCTGCGGGATTCTTCAGGCATATTAGAGCTGAAACTGTCCTTGTTTAGTGCCTAAAGAGGGTGGGGTTGGTAGTTAAAATGTTAATAAGTGCAATTCAGTTTTAATTTAACAGCCCTCTGCATTCCTAATTACTCCACTAGCTGTGAATAAATGAGGAAGAGAGCTCATCTCTTGCCCTCTGCTTTCAACACAAAACACATTCCTACCATTTCCTCTCCGATATGGAGCCGATGAGGACCGAGAGGAAAGTACGCAACGTGATCTCAACTCATCATCTCTTCATGAACAAAGCAGCACGGCTCAACTAGCTAGTTTCGCTATCATTTTCTCAGTGGGCGGAGGCCTTTGAATCTATGTGAGAGCTGCTGCAGATTTTCTGTGTGGAACATGTAACAAAGCAAAACGGACAAGTTTCAAGATGCATAAGAGATAGATAGAAGAGGAAAAAAAAGCAACACAATGATCGTGAGATGTTTTTTTTTTTTCAAACATTGAAACATTCAACAATAGGGGCACGCATCCCTGTGCAGCCGTGGAACAGAACTGTGCATAAATTACTTTATGTAATCATACAATGTAGATTAGCATGATAATGGTGGGTGTTAATAGATGCCAGGAAGCAGGGAGTGACAGCACTTTAAAATGAGACATGCTCGGGGCAGTGGGCTCACACACACATGCATACACACAGCATTGGGGAATAGCCACTGAGGCTCTTGTGCCATTACGACAAATGTGAGTGACGGGGAAGAAAGCCACCTCTACCCAGCTGCCCGAAGGCTGCTACAGTATTTCCACAAGTCTATAGGCTCCTCGTCTCTTGGGGAGCTCTATTAATTGTGAGCAAAATGGTCCACCATTAGATCTAATGCTTTCAGAGACCAGAGGACATCTTACCTTGCCACAAGAGCCAGATCCAAAAAGCCTCCTGTAATATCATCCTAGATTAGACAAAATTTTGCCTACAATTTTCAATCTTTTAGAAAAACACAAGGGGACAAAGAGAGTGTAATAAAAGTACACGTGATGAACATACATGAACAGTGGGATGTAAGTGGGCTGATTAGGTGGGTGGTTGGTCTAATCTCTCACCAGAAGGCCGTGGCAGAGAGCGTCCTGTATTAGGACAGGGCTTTGAAGAGATCTCTGCAGTCACCCAGCGCCCCTTATTTCTAACAGCATTGTAGCCATTAGTTAATCAGTCCAAATTCAGCCCCCTATGGAGATGAAGAAGATGGGGCAACAAGGCAACAGGGATAAACATAAGAATAGGTCAAGGGCACTTATTTAAAAAGCCCCTTGAACACAGTTGGCAGATTCAACAGAAATACCTAGTCCCTCTTCCTTTCATCCTCCAAAGCTACAGCAGATCACAAAGCCCAGCGGGGTGCAAAGCAGAAACATAAGGACCTATAGATTTACACGCCAAGAGGGTGTGACCACTCCCGTGGATTAATCCATATTAGAATGGCTTTAGGACAACTGCAATTTGATCAAGTCCGATCCGGTTTATCCACAGCCCCCAGACTTGCTCACGTGGCGAGGAAGAGCAGTGTTAAGCTCTTAGCTGCGGATACTTAATGCAACTTAGTTGATGATGTGACAATTTATTCTGTTCTTTTAACGGCAAATGGGAAATTCGCTTTGATGTTTTTGTCAATAACTGTTACAACAGCGATAGACGATTACATGACAACTTCCAAAATGAGGGTCACGGCTCTATTGAATGCTACTACGTGAAGCCTTGATATTAACAGATTCAGAATCAATACTCTTTATCAGTGGAACATATTCCCATACAAGTCTGACTTTATTTCCATTTTTTTTCTTACTGACCTCTAACACACATATGCTCACACACATGCACCTTCCTGCCTAGGACAATGGTCATAATCTCCTGAGCCCACTGCTACAGAGAAGGGGGCTCCTACTCTGGGAGCCTGCACCACTGACCTTCTGACAGCCAGGGCTGGGGAGAAGGCTACATTCATGAGCAGATCTGAGGGTCAACTTCACCACACAAGCACTCCAAGGAGAGCTGAGTGAAAATTAATTAAAAACGCTAGTGTGGTGAATGACAGGCAGCTTTTGTTGGTCCTCTGCATTGACGGAGGAGGCAGGACGGTCCCATGTCCCTGGTGCTAGGGAACCCCTGGTGGCCTTAGCTTTTGTCTCGCTGCCAAGCTCTTGGCTTATCAGCAGCAGCATATCAATGAAGCTGCCTTCTTGTTTGTGCAAATGGTAATTACAACATCCACATTTCTGTGCATTAAAACAATGACATCTCAGTCACGGGGTAAGGAGGGTTAAAGGAGAATGGTAGACATTTAAACAGACTTAAGAGACATGTGCCAGGAGATGACAACAAAGCAATCTGATCTTTGTTTGCACCCGTGTATTCAATAAAATTAAAAATAGCCATAATGTTGGTAGCTACTGCTAACCCACATGTCAACCAAACATACAGTTCAGATGACAATCCAACAATCTTGTGGATAAATCTTCTACAGCCTGTGGCCTTCTCACAGTGATATAGAGGAAAAGATTTAGAGTCCAAAAGCATTTAAGCAGGATGAAGCTCAGAGTTTAATGTGGTCCATCAATCCCATTCACACAGGACTGCAGCCACTACATCTGTCCTGTGAGACCATCAGAGCAGTTTAGTGGCATGTTGCAGTTTAAAGGTGCAACAGAAGAGTCAGGTAACAGGGGACAAAATAGTCTCGCCAACTCTCAGTTTTAACTACCCGGGTTCCCTTTGGCCCACACTCATTAAATGCAGAATGCATTTGTCCTTGTAGCTTTTCTCTCTCTCTCACTCTCACTCACTCGCACACACGCACACACACACACACACGAGTCGTCGTTCACATCTCACCACATCAAAAGGCAATGGCGATTTGGCATAAATGGATGGTGTTTTGCCAAAGCTGAGCGTATGTTTTAGGAGCAAAGCCAATGCAAAGGGCAGCAGTTCCATTAAAGTCCATCCAATAACCCAGGACCCTGTCTAGACCACAAAGGCCACTGACATCCACAAAATACCACTGACATGAGGCTCTGCCAAAATGTCTCAACACAAGACATATTGAACATGGTACACTACTGGATAGGCTATTTTAGAGTTTATGAACTTTTTGCAAAATAGACAGAGGCACATAGAGAGGTGAGATCTAAATAATTACAGAATAAGGTCTCATTATAATCACAGCAGAAAACCGTTTTGCTAATGTGCAACTTGTTGACATGTTTACTAGACAGACAAAGTAAGAGGGGAGTTAGGGATCTGGAGGGATGAATTATTTAGCAAGACACTAAATAGGGCCGTCAAGCCCCAGTGCCAAGGAAACCACAGAGGCATAAGATGCACAGTACAATGAACCACGAGTTTTAGACATGAAAATGTGTTTCTATACATATGTAGCCAACTTTGAGTAGCCTCTCCAGTGGATAAAATATGATATATGATATGATATGTGTTAATGGTCTGGTCAATAAAGCAGCTGTTCAATAATATCTAAGCCAATAGGAACTGTAAACGAATCCTAGTACTAAAGGCTGCCTATTCTTATAGAGTACCATTATAAAAATAATAAAATAGATCAAATAGTATAAGATATACACAAAATCAATGAGTAGGAGAATGATATATTTGGGAGTCACAATAACAGGAGAGGCTGGTGTGTTCTGTGCTAAACTCTGGGGCAGACGAGGGTCAGAGGAGCTGTGCTAAGCTCAATAGCCACAGTCAAGTGACTCAATTACCACATTTGCTCCTTGTGTTGACCCCTCAATTAGTGTGGAACTGTAACAATCTGCCCACCAAATACAGTCATTCATCACCAACTGCCCAAACCACCAGCCTGCTTCTCAGAGCCACCTCACTAGAGAAGAGGGCAGGCAGAGGTCAAATTAAAGCCTGGCCTCTGTAACTACCCTCTTTAATATCCTCTGTTCAACAGGATAAGCTCTGATAGGTTCACAGTCATTACACACGCAGACCAACAAGCCACTAGGCATTACGGTAACTTAGAATAGTCTGCTAACAAAATAGACATGGCTGGTACAGTATGTTGGAGGTTGGGGATTCTAGTGTACAGACTCATAAGAGTTTAATTATATCTTTTTGCAGATAACACTGCAGTTTGATAATTGGTATACTTGCATCTTCCCCCTCTAAGGTTTTATGTTTAGAAGGAGAGAGGACTGCGGTAAGTAAGAGTAACACTGGAGTAACTAAGTGGATGATAGCACAGATATCCAGATAAGGCCTAAGCGGGTGTTAGGTGGGTAGCCGGTGCACCACCAACTTCTGCCACACTATGCCATTCAGAGAGGCTCTCAGCCTCTTGGTCATGCTGTCATCACTGGCCAGCACAGTCGTGCTCCTCTTACCCCTCTCCTGCTGTGGTTAGGGTTGCAGTCGCAGTAAAAGCGAAGCTGTGATGATTTAATTATGATACCGGTTCATTCAGTCACCAAGGTTGGGTTTCCAGGGTGAACTGATACGAGCTAAGTTTGGTTTGCAGAAGCACAAGCCGTATCCCGAGCAGGTCACATTTAATCTCCCTGGAAGGCCAGCCGGAGGGTGGCGTCCCTGGGGGAACCGGGCCCATCCTGGTGTACCACCCAGCGCCGTGTAGCCGGGCCTCTCACTCTGCTCTCTGAGGCCTAGTTTATTCATGATAGATAACCATGGCCTCTCCACTGTCTCGCTACCTGCACCAGTTCATCTGCTGCCCGGCAAAGTGAGTAACATACCTCACTCAGGGGGATTCGGTTACTCAGACAAATGCTTCAGAGGTGTCTGACTGACTGCTTTGATTAATGGCCAAAGCCGAGCACGTGTGGTAACTATCATAACTGATATTCAACTCAACCTTAGTGTAGTGAGTGCTTAATTAACCTCTAACTTCATCTGATGTGTAACACTCAGCCAACCAGCTAGCGATTATTTTCAGGTTGTTTCTCAGAGCAAATCCCTCCCTGCACAACTGTTCACGATGTGTTATGACTCCAGGGTCCTCTCTTCACTTTTTAGTTTGATTGCTTGTTCTTCCTTTAAGCTGCAATCAATACCTTTTAAGCAAAAATTGCATTTCTTAATTAAGGCAAGGGGAAGATATTAATTTAGAGCCATTATGCATCCAGGCCTTATGGTGTCTGACATTTAGTTGTGATTACACCAATGCCTGTATACTGTCATGGAAGTCATTAGACTGCTGTCATCTCAACATGTTTTCCTGGCCTGATTAGCACAGCTTTTACAATACACTGCTGCTGCTACCTTTAAGCTAAAACTGGTGGTTTGAGTGGTTTGCTTTGCCATTAACAACCTTTTCCTTTTTTGAGGAGAAAAGCGTGTTCCTCCATCGGCCTAGGGGAGAAGTGTAATACCGAAGCCACGTGAGCCAAAGCTCCAGTTAGCCTGACCCTTGAAACTGTGTCCCAGTCACCTGCATCTTATTTACACTCAAGTCTGGGCTGCAGTGAACGCTCTGACATCAACTATTCATGGTGCTTTCTAAAGCACCCATCAGATGACAATCATGGCCCCAATGAGAACAAAGGGCTGTGTTACACATATTGAGGCCCTACCTCACAGGGAAAAGGAAAGCAACACCGGCTAGGCATTTATGGACCAAACACACTATTCTGTTCAACACCACCCCTCTGAAAACTGTCTAAAACTAACCTGTACATACATCAAAACACATGAAAAATATTTCAAGTAAGAAATTGTATGCTTTGAATTTACATTAACATCGATATTACGTTCACTTGAAAGTGCCACGTAAAATTCTTTCATACAATGTCTTCAATGGTGCAGCGCCCAACCAGTACATATTCTGTTGAAAGCACTCAAATTCCCTTGGCTGTTTTTTGCTATTGTTTTAATTAAAAAGACAGATGGGTGATTAAAAACACAGTGCATGTGTGTATATAAATACAATTCTCTTACTCTATGTAACTGCACACTATCCTGGCTGACAGATACAGGGAGAAAAGCCCCACAGACCACCTGGTAGAATTATTTTCTGGGAAAGCAATCTAATGGAATATCCCCCATGACCTGCTCCACACAAATAACCCAGGCGTAGTGGTCAGCCTGGATGGGTTTTTACAGGATGTTGCATGTACATGAGGTGGAGCACAAAACAAATTATAAAGCAGGTAAAAGGCCACATGGCTCAGCCTTGCTTGCTATACTGAACACAATGTTGCACACAGAGGATACATCCCACACAACCTCTATTCTGTGGAGTCTGCTGGGAGGCTAAATGATATGGTTGGTGTTAATAATCAATTCTGTGGGATTAGTTAAAAGTGGAGGACAAAACACTAACAAATCAGGTGGCTTCTTCTAAAACAGCACCATAAAGACAAAGAGCAGCACAATATATAGATTTTCTGCAGGGCCCAATTGTGTGAGAAGTTGTTTGGCTTGCATTATTGACTTTCCCAGTATGGCGGAACCAGGGTAGTTAGGTGCCTTTCCTCAACTCTAATTATAGTGTCATAAATAGGCGAGACCATTAATGAAAGCCACTCGTGGCTTTAAAACCACAGATAGGATTTGGAAAGAAAGAGGAGAGGGGGTAAGAGAGAGGTCTTAGAGCAGTCATCGCATCAATCACAGCAAACTACTCCTCTGTTGAGTAACGAGCATGAGAGCTGGTCAATAAGTCAGCCACGGTACCAACCGACTGTAATAGAGACATAGCGGAGGTTGGGAGACAGAGGTATTTGACCTGAGACTACTTGTCATGTTCTCAGGGCTGCGGTCATGCATCATCCTGGAGAAAAAGTCAGTCCGCCATGTGCTTGTCTGCAAAATCAATATCATACAATAACATTGCAGGTATGTCATACAATATCTGGATCAGAAAAAACTCCTATGAATATTCTGCTATTGTTGTTTCATTTTACCACATACATTATGGTTTAAATAAATAATTTAGATGTAACTAAATAACCAAGACACTTGTAAATGTTGTATGACTGGAATGCCAAGGACATTTCTCCCCACCTATAAACAACACAGCAGAAAAGCAGGTCACCTCAAGTTCAGCTGCTGCGAGAGAGGAAAGATCAATATAACATTTGCTGTACAATAAAAGCATAATACCAGAGAGGAGAAAGTGATGGAAGATTTAATGACAAATTTGTTTGGCTGGAATTGTTTCATTTGATTTTGATAAAAGCTGTCAGAACAGAATTGGAAAAACAGGGTCCCTACTGGCATTAACGGACAAGAGGAATAGTTTGAGCCTGGTGATAATTTCCTTGATGTCAAAGTCACTCCACCATAGACCTCTTTAGGTCTCATCTAAAAGGGTGGTGAGTCTCTCTGGTCATGGTGCATCCCTGATAGTACTTAAGTGTCTATGCTGTTCTAGACACAGTACACAGAAAATACAAAGCATAGTTTGATTTCTGAATAATGTCTAAAATGTCTTTACAAGTCGTGTCCAGGGAACAAGAAGACCAACATCTACTTATTTAATAGAAAAGTTGCTTCCTCAACATGAAAACTTCCATGGGCACTAATGATAAATCCCATGGCCATGCATGACTTATGAAATTAAGTAAATAAAAAGTAAATCATTTGTCAATAGTATGACTGACATTATTATATGATCGGTAGTGGTTGCACTTCATGCATTTACAATACAGTGGCCACAGTAAAGCCATTAGGATTCTGCAAGGGGAAAAGCAATAAAATGTAATTATAACATGTTTTTTACTGTTAACTTCAAGACAGAATCACAACAACCAAAGCAATTTCATGCTGCCTCTGAAAACAGTCTATAGCAAGAGGGAAAAGGCAGAGTCATGGTTGAGTGGTGGAAGAGACAGTGAGGTGTTGATAGTCCTCTACGGGCTAACCATAGACCAGACTACACACACATCTTATACATATACTAGAGGAATCCATTTCAGACACATATTAGATAAATATTTATATGCCATAAACTGTATCAATAAATCCCTTGGGGAGGGCAGGCTATTCCACAGCATGTCAATAGCTGATTTCACCAGCAGATAATCATTTTTCTCTCCTTGGTGGAGCTTGATATGAAGTCGATACATGCTGTCAGAGTTCATTTTGGCTGTAGCGCTTGGAAAGACCGTCACTGTGAGGATATGGCACCCTACTATTCAGGTCCATTGATTGGGCGGTAGTGTGTTGGTGGGGGGAGAACTGCTAGCTGTCATGCCTTATATGTATGTATGCTGG